>JBBPBX010087172.1:0-10302 GCA_038048925.1 Garcialebias charrua
GGCCGGTACTGGAAATTTTCACTGTCACTAGCGGGTCTCTTCCGTGGGAGGCCACGCATGTCTTCCTTTGGGGGGGCAAAGCTTTTCCTCGGCAACCCCTCTCGGTGGGCTTCCGCCTGTTTGCATCTTTGTTCCAGCCCGGCCTGGACACGTTCCAGGGCTTCCCCAAAGAGTCCCGTCGACTCAATCGGGTGCTGGTGGAAAGTGGACCTCTGGTTTTCCGGGAGGTCCGACAATGTTAGCCAAAGATGGCGCTGGGCGACAACTATTTCCGCTATTGCTTTGCCTTGGGAAATGGCTATTGTCCCCATCATGCAGAGCATGAGGTCAGAGGCACAGCGGGCCTCCTCCATGGCCTCCGTTGCGGCCTGCTCGTTTTTTGTTACCTGGATATCCTGCAGTTTTTCTGCCAGGTACGCCTGCACCATGGTTGATGCATTCATTGCGTGAGCCGCGAGGCCCTGAGCCTTGTAGCACTTCTCAAGTTGTTTCTCTGAAGCGTGGTAGGCCCTGCTGGGTAGCGCTGGTTTCGTCCCCGTGGCTGCGGGGACCAGGTGAGCCGCCAGAGTCTCCTCTATCAGGGGTGCGCTAGCGAGGCCCGCTGTCTCCATTTCCGTGACATCCAGGAGTTGGGATAGTGGCAGCGTGATGGGAGCTCCAGGTTCCGCCCAGGAGCGTTTGAGCTCCATGAGGAAGTCCGGAAAGATTGGCATCTTTTGCGACGTTGACGGCTGCTTCGCATAGAAGTAGTTTCCCGCCAGCCTCGTAGCCTGTTGGCGAGGCGTGGGGTCTGGCCACGCAACCTGCAGGGCATCCGCCGCCCTATGACACAGGTCGAACAGAGCAGGGACCGACAAGTCCGGTTCCGGTAGGATTTGCGCCAGGTTCTGGGAGGAATCCACACTTTCTCCTCTGTAACCGTATTCGGCATCTTGGTCAGATACTTCAGGCGTTGAGTCCTCGACGGCAACTGAGGAGTCCGACACATTGTCCTCTCCGACTCGACCGTTGCATTCCAGGTCCACGTTCTCAAGCTCCGGTTCGGGAGCGAGCAGCTTTGTGCGACGTGCGACCTTCAGCGCCGCGGCCTTAGCCATGGATTTAGCCAACGCGTCCGCGCGGCGTTTCCTCACTACCGCCGACATTCGACGGCAGTGGGAGCAGGAGTCGGGGAATTCCAGCGCTTTTCTTGCGTGCAGAATCCCTAGGCAGACAGGACAGGCCTCGTGGGTGTCCATCGCCGAGAGGGAGTAACCGCATCGCTGGGGCATGGGCGCGAGCGAGGGCTTGTCGTCCTGTTGGTTTTCTTCTTCTTTGTCCTCCGTTTTCCCTTCTCGGTAGCCATGTCAGGAGACGAGAAGCGTTGAAGTTGGTTCTAGTTTCCTTTTGTTCGAAGCCATCCTCTCCGTCGTCTTGCTTTCGCTGGTTAGCCTGCTAATAATTAGCAGGGGGTTGTGACGCAGTTAGCGCCGTCGAGCGAAGCAGCTGCGGAAAGAGAAGAAAACTTTGAGGTAAGTAGAAAAACGCTGGACTAGCTTTCGCCAGCCCAGCAGTACGCAGGAAAATTTCTCTGTACGCTCAGTGTAGGGAGCAAGCTCACCTCAGTCGAGCGATGCGACAACAGAGAAGTCCCACGAAGTTCAGGTGTTAAGCGAGGTGAAGGGCAAAAAAGAGAAAGATGGATGGGCGTCAGCCGCTTAAATACCCAGAGGGCGGGGCCTCTGGCGCGACGCTGACGCCCTAGCCGTAAAGGCGTGAATGTATTCCTTCAGGTAATCGCGCGGGGGCGCAATTCCCATAGCAAGTATGTTGCACCTGAGTGACTGACTGATAAGGGAACTGATTCAGGTGATGAAGTTCTGACTTTTATGTCTTTGTTGTGCTGCAAAAAAAAAAAAAAAAGAGGCTATATGCAACATCCAAAATTTGTAAAGAGCTGTGAGACATGTTTTTGGTTAAGATGAAGAAAAAAAAAGTAACTGGTATAGATGAATTGAAAAAAGGTGTTAAAAGTAGGGGATAACAGAAGAGAGAACAGGGTGAGGTGGGGAATAGATTGAAGCCATAGGGTGTTTGGGCTCTGGCCAAAGCACAAGCTTGCATGTGTGTGTGTATCTGTGTGGCCCACAGAGAGCGACAGCATGTTTCCTCTGTGTGCAGCCAAGAGTAACCATGTTTTCCATCTTACCTTCATGCTGCCACCTTTAAAATCTGATTCAATCAACACCTACACTTTTATCTCGCTCCGCCTCTGAAATGACGGATATAAGTGATGGAAATGCCTCACAGCTGTGTCTCCTTTCACTCTTTCTCACCTGTCGCCTATGGACATATTTTGCATCTAAATTTTTCAGTCAGTGCAATCAAACGAAGGTCGTATACCCCTATTTGCATTATGATGATTACCATTATCTGCTACTAGAGGTTGAAATGTTTTACATCCATAATCCATGTTCACACAAATCGTAATGAATAGTAAAAACATTATTCTACTATTACAAAAAGAACAGATGGTTTTAATAATAATAATAATAATAATGAATTCAATTTATAATGCACTTTTCATTAATAAAAATCTCAAAGTGCTAAGTGCAAAGTGCACCAACAAATTTTAGGAACACTCTTGCTGAAAAAAATTGGAGAGAAAATCTATTTTTTCCAGCCATCCTATGTCCTTGAACCTGACCATTTTAAGACAAATGAAGCACTTGAAATTGACATATACTGTAATTAAGTCTCCTAAAATCAAGGGATGAACTAGTGTTGTGTTCACAGATAACAACGGAGCAAAACAATTGCTTAAAAGTTATAAATTTTAACATTTGTTAGCTGTAGCCTGTTGCAAAGATGTACTTTTAGTTCATTTATAGATATAATATACTTTGTAAAAGACAAAAACAAAAAGCTAATAAAGTTTGATGCAGTATTTTTTTTAGCCAACAATTTCATCCCTAAAAATAAAAAAGCTGAAAACTTGGCATACTGATTGACGGCTTTAAGAGATTACCAAAATGTTTGGCTTGTTGTAAAATTAAAATAATGGTGTGGCTAAGGATTTTTACACAGTACTGCTGCATTGTCCCACCCACAACCATCTACACACATAAAGAGTTCCCACTTTTAAATTTGACCTTGTGAAGTCTTAACTTTTCTACACACTGATTATGGAAAAACAAGAGACTGTCTGCAGTTCAAGGGGGTTTGTGGTGTATTCTGATGATGAAAAAACACAACACCCCTCCATTCCCTTACTCTCACTCTCATAATACATGACCACACCAACAAATGGCCTCTTTTTGATGGGACCTAAAGGGGATTTCATGGATGGACTCCAGTCTAATCATCTACAGTCACAAACCAATGAGAACCACACATCGCTCCCAGACTGGAACGCTCAGCAACCACAAAGAGAAAACACAATGTCAGTGGAACTTATCAAGTCCGCATGAAGACTGACAGACACGCACACACATTCACGTACAGTACTGTGAATCAAGACGGAGCTGGTTCAACTGCTGCCCACATCTCGTCTTTCACTGTAAATGATTCATGATGTCTGTGTGTCTTTTCAGGGCCTAAAAGTCCCACATGAGCACATACGTTTGGCTTTACGCTCCGCTGCCACCCGTGAAGCAAATCTATACTTTTTCCAAGCTCCCGATTCACCCTGATTTCCTCCTACCATCACGTCTACTTGGGTTTCTGATGGTGTCCAGGCCTTTTTACTGGCAGTCAAACTGAGTGATGGAGTCTGGCTGAGCAGCATTGATCATGACAAAAATCGCTTAGAGGCAATATCAACCAGCAGCAGGGTGTAAGATAGCCAAGCTTTGCATAGGGGCACAGCCAAGTCCTGTTCATCCATCATTTTGTTTACCTGCTGGACAATGGCAGAAAAGTGGGAGAATAAAAGAAAGAATATACTTCTCAGCAGATCCATTATCACTGCCATTATACTCTTACATTAGCCAGCAGGCTCTTAGAAAAAAAATGATCTCCGTTTCTGAGCAGCCTGGAAGTCATTTTGTTAGATTGCCCTAATGCTTTACACAGAGTACGAGCAGGAGTAAAAGGGAAGAAGGCAGCCATTTAGAAAGACAACAACGTATAAATCTGGTTGGCTCTCACATGTACACGCACATTGTGTGGTCTTACTAAACTGGTTAAAGATGCCTTTTTGTGAACGGTTGGCTACCTAGAAAGTGGAAAACTGATCCTGAAGATCAGATGACAGCTTTTCCTGGAAGCGCTGGTCTGAGGTCAGTGTTATTGAGCCACTGTGATGACAGATCCACCACACCTAACTGCAGGCAGCTGATAGCAGATCAGACGATTGCCGCAGAAACACACATTCGGAAGCTGTTTCAATATGAACAACGAACACTTGAAAGCATCTTCATGCAGGAACACAGAGATGAGATCTGATGAACGCTGACCAGAAAAGAAAAAAAATTCAGCATAAATTATCTTCTGTTCTGTTCCACTCAGGAACGTGTACGCAGCCCGTTCAATTCTCCAGAGTGACTGAAATAGTGAGTGGAACCAGTCATTACTTTAAGCGTTCACAGTCACCACCACACATGGAAAGCATCACGAGGGGAGAGAAAAAGGGGAGAGGATTGAGCCAGAGGGAAGGTGAGCAGAGCAGTTACCTTTATGTCGTGTGTGTTCTCCCTCTGCTTAAAAACAGCTCGAAGCCACTTGCATGGAGAAAGTCAAGGACACAGTCTGAACTAGCTCAATTTTGGTAATATGTTTAAAAGGAAAATCACATTTTGTAGGTTTGCAGTGACTTAAATATTCAATAAATGTGCATTATGTGGTTGTGGAAACAATAATGTTTAATAATCCTGAGCAGAAGAGAAGTAAAGGGATGCAACAATAAAACTGTAGGCTCCTAATCTGGCTACCAATCCCAGTGGGCAGGCTGACATTCGGTTGATGATTCACCTTGAGCAGATATAACTTAATCTTTAGCAAAGCACAGTTACATATAGTCAAATAACTTAACTATGTTAAGTTTGTCTCCTGACAAAGCTAGACTTAATAACAAAACAAAAAAATCCCCTTATTTACCTGATTGTGTCTCTTCTTCATAAGCAAAAATCTAAAACAGACGATAAGGCCAAAACTTTTCTCACAATATATTTCTTAGTTTCAATCGATAACAATATAATTCGATATTGATATAAACAATATAAACGATATAAAAGCCTCAGATTAATGAATAAATAAATTAATGTTTACCTTTCATTTGTATTTAGTCTTCAATTTTTTTTAAATCACCGTCAAATAAACATAAAACTCTCAACTTTGTCAATGTTAATAGCAGTGGTGGGCTCCGACCGCTTGGGAGCGCTAATGCGCTAATCTGCTTACAGCAGACCTAACGTTTTTGTCAGCGTAACAGCGGTTTGATTAGCTTTTATAATTCATAAGCGGATTTGCGCTATTTTTATTTAAAATGCAGTACCGATAATAACTAATTATCTATCAGTAAAAACAAAAAAACGTATTTACAGGCCCGGACGACTGCTAACAGACCATATCCTGTCAGCGCCGGATGTGGTCCGTGACAAAAAAGCGTCCCCTCACAGTCTCTTTGCTAGAGCGAGCGCTCTCAGTTAGCAGCCAGTGTGTTACTCTGCAGCCTTATTGCTTGTTTTCGAAGAGTCAGACGAAGAGTTTTTAACATGGAGGGTGAACTTATGGATGTTTCTCAGCGGCCTACGCGACGCGTCTGGATTTTAAACAGTATTTCGCCATATGCCCTCTTCAAAATGGCGGCCGCGACGGCCACAGAAGATAAGGACTTTCCATGAAAACACGGTAAAAACAATTATTTCTTTGCTGAGAAAAAATATATTTCTTAGCTGACTTTATAGCACAAGGTTTTTCTGAGCTTAACCGGTTCAAATGGTCAAATCTGGTGGATTAAAAAAAGTATTTCGCCATTTGCCGGCCGCCATTTTGAAGAGGGCATATGGCGAAATATTTTTTTAATCCAGCAGATTTGACCATTTGAACCGGTTAAGCTCAGAAAAACCTTGTGCTATAAAGTCAGTGACTTTATAGCACAAGGTTTTTCTGAGCTTGACCGGTTCAAATGGTCAAATCTGCTGGATTAAAAAAAGTATTTCGCCATATGCCCTCTTCAAAATGGCGGTTAGCGTGTTAGCATTAGCGTCCGCTAGCATTGCTAATACATAAGTGCTTTTGAAATTGCGGACCTAAATAAATCAATAAGTGCTTTAGAAATTACGGAACAAATTTTTGGATTAGCGCTGCCCAGCACTGGTTAATAGTTTTTAACTTTGAACAACATAGCCTAACCCTCTTTTGATACAGCTGGGGGTGTTGTTTCAGGGACACGTTGGCTCAAACTTGATTGTCCTTCATCTTCTGACCCTCAGCATATTTTATCCAGTGGAAACTCTTCAGATGGAACAAGTTAGATGTGTTCCCACCGTTAGTTGGAATGACTCTCCATCACGTTTTGCAGCACACTGAAACCTGCAGTTATTGGATCTTAGAAAGCCAAACCACTTCCACACCGCCAAATTAGTCTTTCCTCTCTTATTAATTATGTAATCTGCTTTATCTTCGCTTGTGAAAGCTTGTTCAGTCACATTCTGATGGTCATGGGCACTCATTTTGATGTGAAAACTTAACGCGCATTAGAGGTTAGCCTAGCCTAGCCTGCTACCGCTAACGCCTTCTGAACTCACGCTCTGCGTCATAGACATCTATGTTCTGCGTAACATCTACGTCACCACACACTAGCGTAGTTGCGGCACACCTTTTTCTGTCCGGGTTGAAACTGAAGCAGCCGCTTCAACCCTAACAGAAAAAGAAATGCATCAATGAAACACTGTAATCATATCAAAAAAATCAAAAATGTGCTTAAAACTCATCTCACCGTTATCGAATAAAAGTATATTGTGACATATCAATACTGAATTATTGTCCAGCCCAAAACAGCATAAAATAATAGAAATAGCTGAGTGCATATTCTCCATTGATGTGGGTTTTACAAATGTTATGCATTTTGTTTTTCAATTGAAAGAACAAAAATGGTTCTGATCATGCACAGAAAGGCATAAAAACAATAGTAGCTGTGTGAAATTTTTAATTTGCCTCAAATTGCTATTTGCCGCGTTTCTGAGATTTCAGACTTGGAATCTCTCGATTTGCTCAACCAGACAACACTGCTTGTTTTAGATAACTTTTAAAAATAAATAAATAAGTTAAAGGTTAACCACAGGTCGGATCAGATAATTTCCTAAAACCTATGAACTGTTTACAGTTATCATTAAGATAAGATAGGATAGGACTTTATTGATCCCACACAAAATTGTTGAACCTGTTGAAGATCAGTCAAGTGATGCAAATGTCAGCGTTATAAAAATAACCTAACACCTCAAACTTTAAACAAGCACACCTATAGGCTTTTACAAACCAGCAACAACCACCATTAAAATCTAAGTAACTGGAGAACTAAAGCAGGCAAGGACGATGAGAAGACAGTCCTTCTGGCAAGATTGTTTCTAGGTTCAACCTAAAAATGTAGGACCGGAAGTTGCAGAGGTGGACAGGAACACAAAGGTAGCTGGAACTGGGATAGTCTTGAGAGCAGCAGTGCATGTGTGTATCATAGAGATGCACATAAGTTCTGATTGAGAGCAGAGCTGAGACTGACAGAATAAAGAGGAGACAATGATGGTCCCAGCTGTGCAGTGGGTGGAAGCCGTCCTGAGAAAACGAACTTAACAATAGACATCATTGACGGCTCGGGATGTTTACTCTGTTCTCTGTTGAATACCCTCATCCTCCCACGCTGACAGCCTGCATACAGTGTGGGCAAGAGACTGAGCGATGGAGATTTCGCAACCATCATACGGTAACAGAAGGGAAAATATTTTTTTTTAATATTCATGACGACCAATAACAGACGTCGCTCCTTTGACAGTCACACGCACTGAGGTGTGGTTTAAACGGTACACCTGTGGCTAAAACTTTTCATTGTTTTTAGTCCTTTGAGCTGCATGAATGAAATCTCGTTCACCCTTTTCTTTCTTTTTTTTGGCTACAATAATCTACCAACATAGAATTAAAAACTTTTTTTGCGATTTGCTGCAACATTTTTTCTATAAGGTAAAAACTTTTAGTCTGCCTACCTCTTTGTTTAATTTATTACTACTACAGTATCCAGCATTTCATAAAACATCTCAAAAGCATCACACATGGCCTTGAGGTGTATTCAGTAATGAGTGACCGGCCTGGAGCAGCAGATGTGATCTGCAATGCTCAGGAGATGAGACCAGACTACGCTTTCAGGTTTAATGAACCCTTGCAGAGGTGCAGCCGTAGGCACAGATTTGACCCCACATGGGCCACGCACACACACCCACACAAAACCTTTCCCTTAGTGCAAGAAATCTTTTTTTTTCCTTTCTCCGAGTTAAAAACAATGGTGTTTGCAGTACATTCATCATCATTCACATACATTAGCATAAAGACTGATTACTCCCCAGGGCAGAGGATCGTCTGCTGGAGTTAGGAGCACATGCCAGCACAGTTAGCTGAATGTCGCTGGCCAGATGAGGCCAATACCTTTAGATAAATTACCATAACATTGACAACCCTAATGGATAAGTGTGTTCCATATGTATGAACACACTGTATCAAGTTCATTTGCACAAGTTGAACAAAAACGCCACTGTTCCTGCTCGTGTAATCATGCCTGGTAGGATGTGTCTTTGTGAATTCCTGCAAGCAGCTTCATTGCAATAAGTTCTGCATGGATAGCGTTCCGTAGCCTGGAGCTGAGCGCACGCCTGCAGCTGTGTGCCAGTGTGTGTGTGTGTGTGTGTTAGAGAGACCACCGGCCCCTGAAGAGTCTGTGTGTCACAAAGCCAACCTGGCACTCTTTAAAGGACCGACTGCCAAAGCAGGGGGCATGAAATTAAAACTCATCATCCAGGAAGGAAGGGAGAGGAAAGCATCCGAGGAAGGAGGTGGAGGAGGACGAGGAGCAGCAGAGGGGTGGTGGAGGAGAAACAAAGGGTAATAAAGATGCAGACAGGACACAATAGGCAATATAAAGTCACTCGGTGAATGGAAACAAAATAAATTTGTGGAATTTAGTTGTGCTTTGCATTATTGACGCCCGCTGCGATTCTTCTATACCCTATACATGACAAAAATTGGAAAGTATTGCAGCTATAGCAAAACCACAAGAAAGTCCATCAACTATTGGAGAAAAAGTGCAGTTGACCTTCAGAACTTCAAGCCATATATCAACATATGTGTTGACTTGCCTTGTTGCCTGACTTACATTTGGTTTTTGTTTCTTGTGATGGCTATAGATCACCATACTGGTGTGGAGCTAATCAACACACAGGCCATCCACATCTGGTACCTACAGAAATACACATTTACACATATGTCTATGTAGCCATCTTCTCCACCATTTTCAACTCTGACCCCTGAAAAGAGCAGGAGAACAGGAGCCCCTGAGAGGCTATGATGGATATGCCAGAAACAGGGAGTCTGTGTAAGTAAGCAACATTTATATGCTCACCTGACAATTCTGCATCCTGTAGCTGAACTTTTCTACTCATTTTCCCTGATATATTCTTCTGCTCTTTGCAACCCCAGCCCCAAAACGTTTCGGTACATTGGTACAGAAGTGTTTATAGAGAAAATAACACATGCATGCTGAAACGCTGCCACGCAGACACACAAACGTCTGAGAACAGTCAAGCGGATGTCCTCATCCTGCAGTTCCTATCACACTCCAGCCGTGACCTTTCACCCCGGCTCTGTGAGTCAGGCTGGGAGGGCTCTGAGCGTGACCAATCCATTAGACTAGTCTGACAAGGATGAGGATGACATCTGAACCCCCAGAGGCAAGGGGAAAGATGAAGACCACAAACAGGAGGAGGAAGAATAAAAGGCTGCAAGGGGAGAATTTTCCAAAAAATCAGAAGAATCAATCTCTGTGCTGCCTCACTCCTCTTGCTTTATAAAACATCAATTTTTAATAATAATAAATGTTTTAAATGGTATTCATTGCACATTTTTACAAAGCTGAAAATCATTTTAAACTAGCTCAAATGTGTTTTTTTTATACTAAAAACCAATACAGTACAGGTAAGTAAGTACTGTACTTCTGTAAGTCCTCGACTTACGATGGTCTCGAGTTACGTTTCGTGGTTACGACACGCATATCCATAAAAAATAAACAAATATATATATACAGTATATATACTGTATATATATATATACTGTATATATATA
>JBBPBX010087173.1:0-14757 GCA_038048925.1 Garcialebias charrua
AGGCGTGTTTCCATCAAGGTTTCTAGGTGCGCATTATGAAGCATCGCATCAGAAAAGCTAAATGGAAACGGCATAATTCGAGTTAACTTCCTCTAAGTCGCTCTAAAGTTTATACGCTCGCTTGAGGTAGTTTTTGGGGAGTCGATTCAGAGCTGAGTCGGCTAAACGACAGATGGAAACAGATTAGCCGACTCAGTTCTGCCGCAGCGAACATTCACGTCACGTGACTGATCAGCTGTTTCCGCTCCGGACAACATGTAACATCGCTAAAACTAGTTGGCATGACAGAATAAATACAACTTGCCCGATAGCAACACATACCTGAAATATTCTCTCCATTTTGCCGAGATGTCTGTTTTCAAACGCTACTTCCTGTTTACTGTGGAAGTGCGTAACGCTGACGTCTGACGTATGGCGCTGACGTGTGACGTAATGACGCTGACGTCTGACGTAGAGACGCTTTGCGTGGCATTGCAGATGCGCTTCAAGCCAGTTTAATGGAAACACTTCTGATCCTCATAATTTTAATTTACATTTTAGCGAAATTTTCTAAAATTCGCTCAAAAATCGAATTTAAATTGGATGGAAACATAGCTTGTGTGTGTGTGTGTGTGTGTTTCCTGTAAGGTCTGTTTTCACACACTGAACTTTGAATGGGTCACAGGCACGTGTTATCCCAAGTATGTGTGTGTGTTAGCTTCCAATTTACATGGGTTGGTGCGTGTCAGTAGCTGTGTTTCCATCCATTTTCATTTCGATTTTTGAGCTAATTTTTGAAATCTCGCAAATATGTAAATACAAATTAATGCGAAGCAGAAGTGTTATAAATTCCCCAGTATCTATGCATTGTTTTTGTTCAGGCATATTGTTAGACAGCTAATACGTATTTTTTACATTAGACAGCTAATTCGTATTTTTACGTCAGGCATCTTATTAGACAGCTAAGGGGTCCTTGGGGATAAATACTGTAGAGCTGAGAAAGCCGTTGGTTTTATAGCCGTTGATGTTTTCTATCGTTGATGCCTGTCTGCGTTTGTGACAAAGGTGAGCTTAATGCACTTTAATGAGCGCTAATTTCTTCTTTTCATATATAAATGGGGTGGCGATTTTGGCGCAAATATGAGACAGCCCAAAGAAATGTTTATTTCATGTTTAAGGTTCTGTCTTGTTGTAATATTAAGGGTAAGCTAAGCTATTTGTTAGCATGTTCTCATTTTAGCCGTTTTCTGTTATTTCAGATACCAGACAGACAGAAAAAGGGACAGTTAATGCCAGTTACTTTCAGTTAGGAAGAATTTACAGCTCAGAAAAGGAAACTGCATGCTGTAAACGAACTGGTCAGTTAATTAAACTCCAAGAAAAACACCATCTTGCTGTGTCAGGACTCACTCTCTGATCGGAGTGTCTGTGTGGATGAAGTGCTCCAGCTAAACTCCTCAAAAATCATCATACAGTCCTAACTCTCCACAACATTTGGTCCTTCTGAGCCGGATTACTTCACTCATATCAGCAAAATGGACACATCAAGATTAACAGAACGGCCACGGCAGCTACCAGCTCACCTCCAGGACTACCAAGTTCCTCAGTCACTAATGTCTTATGCTGCCCCTCATCAGGATGACAATCTAAGTGCCAGTGCACAGCAGCTGCAGTCACTCAGCCTGCAGACCAAGTCTGCTATTCAAGATGGCCAGCTGTTTTCAGCACTCGGGTTCTCACAGCGTCATTTCCCAGCGGCGGCAGTCGATAAGGCAAGCCAGTACAACACAGTACTACAAGCTAATACCCAGCCTGGCTCACGAGTGGGGTGTGAAAGGACCCCATCTCCTGCCCTAAGTGAATGCAGCCTGCAAAGTTATCCCAGCACAGATGACTGCTCAAGTGAACATTCTCTAGCATCCCAACAAGCAACATCTTTTAAGTTGAGTCTTCGGCCAGACAGTACAACCTGGTCTCTTCCAGTTACATTAACATCTACATCACAGTTTGGAGCTGACACCAGGCAACCACTCTCCACTACAATGAGCATGTTACAACCCACAATATCTACGTTATACCAACCAGTCTATCAAATAATGAATCCCGTGACTACAGCTGTAAATGCTCAACATAGAGGCCCAGTTATACCGATGCCAATCCAATACCAGCCCAATTATACAGGTCCAGCCCATACAGAATACCAGCCACATCCAGCTGTGTCAACACCAGCACGTCAACCCCTGGCTCCAGCAACACCACGTCATGTGCTGCAACCCACATCGCTATCAAACAATATTATGTTTCAGTGCCAGAACCTCTACACTCCTATGGCAGTGCCACAGCCTGTGTATCAGCCCACACCAGGTAACACCACACCGCCTGTGCATCAGCCCACGCAAGGTAATGATGTACAGCCTGTGTATCAAACTGCACAGCAGCTGTATCAGCCCACGCAAGTTAACACTGCACAGCCTGTGTATCAGCATACACAAGTCATCAATGCACCGCCTGTACACCAGCCCCCACCGATTAGTACTACGCAACCCATCTTGCAGCCGCCAGGTTATCAGCCAGGTCCATCTCCACAACCTGTTCTCCAGCTTCAGCCTCCTGCAGTACAGACGGTTTACCAGCCAGTGCCTGTCATGGTAGGGCCAGCTCCCCATGGATACAGTTCTTTCCTGCCACAGTACACCATGCCACAGTCCACATACAGTTTCCAGCCGCCGAAGCAGCCTGTTCCTGTACCTGAACTGCCCAAGCTGGTTCATGATAGTGAGAGAGAATTTACTGACCTTAAGATGGCACTAGACCACCTGCTCGACCCCCATACAGAGCTGTCTGAGCACTACAAATACCGTGTACTTATGGAGCGTCTAGTCCTGGAGGAGGCCAAGCTGATTGCTCAGTCTTGCAGACATTATACCCAACCTTACACAGCTGCTATGGAGGCCCTACAGAGGCAATATGGACAACCACATCAGCTAGCACAGAGTGAGATTGCTACTATTCTAAACGCCCCTGATGTAAGATCTGGGGACACAAAAGGCTTCCAGAGCTTTGCCCTCAGTGTTGACCTGCTAGTAGGAATGCTCACTTCATTAGAGGGACCAAATGGTACAGAAACAATGTCAACTGGTCACGTCGACAGACTGTTGAGTAAGCTTCCCAGGTACCTGAGAGACAGTTTTGTAGAGCACCTCCAGATACAAGGACGTTTCAACACAAGTCAACTCAACCCCTACAACCTCAGAGACCTTGCCAGCTGGCTCAAAGTAAAGGCAGAAGCTCAAAGACTCTCTGCAAAAATGGCACAGCGCCACCGCCCTGAAGAGCCACCTGCCTCCAGGAGAGAAAGACACGCTCCAGCTCCAAAGCCTCGAGCACAATCTGTTTCTGTCTATCACGGCTCTGATGAACCCAAAGCTGATAACAGTTTTCCTGCAGAGGCAGCCCACTCTGATCCCAAGTCACAAAGATTTAAGAAGCTATGTCTCTTCTGTAAGAGCACAGAGCACTATCTATCCCAGTGCTCTGCTATTGTACAGCATTCACCAGAAGAAGTCAGGAGATGGCTTGAACGTGGTAAGCGCTGTTATAATTGTGGGAGGACCGACCACCAACCTGAAGCCTGCACTTTAAAGAAACCATGCAGTGAATGTCAGGAGATTCATCTGAGAGTTCTACATGATGTTGCCAAGTCAGACTCGCGTGTCTACCTCATCACACCACGCGACCAAGTCACGTTCGGCACCTCTAAGCGAGGAGGAAAAGTGTATCTCAAGGTGGTGCCCATCCTAATAACTCACGGCCGGAGGTCACTGAAGACCTATGCCATCTTGGATGATGGGGCTGAAAGGACAATAATCCTACCAGCAGCTGCCCAACGTCTAGGCCTTAAAGGTAAAGCAGAGACCCTCACTCTACGCACCATTCACCAAGACGTGGCCCATCTGGCTGGTGAGTCTGTTTCTTTCCATGTTGCCCCACTAGGGCACTCTAAGGAGCGCCACCACATTAAAAATGCCTATACAGCAGGCCAGCTAGCTTTAGCAGAACAATCATACCCTACAACTGCATTACAGAGACGTTACCGCCATCTACAGGGTCTTCCAATCCCTGACTTTAGTGAAGTGCAGCCGTTACTATTAATTGGTGCTGACTGCACACACTTAATCACAGCAAAGGAGCCAGTGAGATTTGGTCCAAAGGGCAGCCCAACAGCAATCCACACAAGCCTTGGTTGGGCACTTCAGGGTCCAGACAGTATGGATTCTACTGCTGCTTCCTGTTATCTCACGACTGCTTCCTGTTATCTCACGACCAACCCAGCTACCAGAGCTGCTGCCCTCCAAGCACCACTGAGGGTACACTCTCCAGTTCCAGCAGCACCTCAGCAAGCCAGCCAGTCAGAGCAGGAGCTCTCAGAGATGAAGGGTCTCCTACAAAGTGCTGAGGAACAGAACACTGAACTCACTGAGCAGCTGAAGAATGCTAATGCCACGGTCGAACAGTATCGATCTGTGGTACTGACTCTGGAAGATAGCCTGAAGAAAGAGAAAGAGTTACATTCTCTAGAGGTCAGACTGAAGGAGTCAGAGGAGGTGCAGAGGCAGCTGAAAAAAAGGTTTTTAGAGTTGGAGAAGATGGAGCTGCAGGAAAAGGAGGAGAGAAGGAAGGCTGTGGGCACAGTGGAGAAACAAGTCTGTGAGCTGCAGCGGAGTCTGAAGGCCAGCCAGGCAGAGCAGCAAGAACAGCTGAAGAAGTTGGAAACGATCACTTCTCTGCAAGAAACCAACAAGATGCTGAAAGTGGACAGGGATAAACTGGGACAGGAGCTTCAGCAGGCTCAGGCTGAAGTGAAGAAGCTCCAATCAGATGTCAACCCATTGCACAACTCTCTGTCTGTACTGTCAGAGAAAAATGGCTCCCTGCAGGCTGATAAGAGGCTGCTCGAAGAAGACCTCAAACGACTTAAAGCCAGAGTACAACAACTTGTTAGCCAGCAGAAAGATGGGGATCTTGAGAAAAGGCAGAAACTCACAGCTGAAAGAGAGACTCAGCCCAAGCGCATAGCACAGCTAGCTGAAGAAACAGGCGAGCTGAAGACTGAGCTGACCAGATCCAACGCCAAGCCCTTAGGCTATGTTTCATCAGACAAAGAGGATCCTGATCCAGTGACGCCAAATATGTTGTTGATGGGGCGGCGGGACGCCTCCTTACCCCAGCGTCTTACGCTCCTGACACCGTCACAAGAAGACTTTGGCGCCATTGTCAGATGATGGTGGACCACTCCTGGGTGCAGTTCCTGCGGCATCACCTTCCGTCCTTGCCAGTTCAGCAGAAGTGGAGGCGGCCTACTGATGACCTCACGCAGAGCACGATCGTCATGATCGTTGATCCCCAGCTTCAGAGAGCACAGTGGCCCATCGGGGAGGTTGTCAAGGTGATCGAGAGTGCAGACGGTCGGATCCGGTCAGCTGAGGTTCGGATTGGAGAGAAGACCTACCTGCGGTTGGTACCACGTATGGTCCAGCTTCCGGCCATTCCACCTGATGATGGACAAAATACGGGACTCCACTTCATCTTAGGGAATTTAATAGACTTTACATAATAGCTAGGCTATTCTGGGGGCGGCTGTTATAAATTCCCCAGTATCTATGCATTGTTTTTGTTCAGGCATATTGTTAGACAGCTAATACGTATTTTTTACATTAGACAGCTAATTCGTATTTTTACGTCAGGCATCTTATTAGACAGCTAAGGGGTCCTTGGGGATAAATACTGTAGAGCTGAGAAAGCCGTTGGTTTTATAGCCGTTAGTGTTTTCTATCGTTGATGCCTGTCTGCGTTTGTGACAAAGGTGAGCTTAATGCACTTTAATGAGCGCTAATTTCTTCTTTTCATATATAAATGGGGTGGCGATTTTGGCGCAAATATGAGACAGCCCAAAGAAATGTTTATTTCATGTTTAAGGTTCTGTCTTGTTGTAATATTAAGGGTAAGCTAAGCTATTTGTTAGCATGTTCTCATTTTAGCCGTTTTCTGTTATTTCAGATACCAGACAGACAGAAAAAAGGGACAGTTAATGCCAGTTACTTTCAGTTAGGAAGAATTTACAGCTCAGAAAAGGAAACTGCATGCTGTAAACGAACTGGTCAGTTAATTAAACTCCAAGAAAAACACTATCTTGCTGTGTCAGGACTCATTCTCTGATCGGAGTGTCTGTGTGGATGAAGTGCTCCAGCTAAACTCCTCAAAAATCATCATACAGTCCTAACTCTCCACAACAAGAAGTGTTTCCATCTGCTGGCTTGAAGCGCATCTACCAAGCCACGCACAGCGTCATTACGTCAGACGTCAGCGTCATTACGTCAGACGTCAGCACTGCGCATGTCTACAGTAAACAGGAAGTAGCGGTTGAAAACAGAACCCGGCCACACATCTCGTCAAAATGGAGAGAATATTTCAGGTACGTGTTGCTATCGGGCGAGTTGTATTTATTCTGTCATGCCAACTAGTTTTAGCGATGTTACATGTTGTCCGGAGCGGAAACAGCTGATCAGTCACGTGACGTGAATGTTCGCTTCGGCAGCACGAGTCGGCAAATGTGTTTCCATCTGTCGTTTTGCGCAGCTGCTCGGTTTCGAAGATCCCAAAAACCACCTCAAGCGAGCGTATCTACTTTTTGGCGAATTTCAGGAAGTAACTTTGCATTTTGCCGTTTC
This sequence comes from Garcialebias charrua, assembly GCA_038048925.1. NCBI lineage: Eukaryota > Metazoa > Chordata > Actinopteri > Cyprinodontiformes > Rivulidae > Garcialebias > Garcialebias charrua. The sequence goes on from JBBPBX010087173.1 coordinate 6,708, forward strand.
CATTAAGCTTTTCTGCTGCGATACTTCAAAATGCGCATCTAGAAACCTTGATGGAAACACGGCTAGTGGCTTAGCCTGCTTATAACTTCTCTCGCTCTCACAATCTCCCCAATGAATTGATAAAGCTCCTCGGATGGGAAGCGAAACGTCTTCTGTTACAAATAAAGACCAGTTGTTTCTGTATTGAACGCCTTTTTTGATTTATCATGTCCTGGACGACTGAGAATCTTCACCAGCATATTTATAGATTTGTTCCCCATTTTTATAAACCATTTTTTGATGGAGATATGACCGTTTCCATTCATTCTGACTGGAAAAAACAAAACAAAAACAGCAGTACTTGATGGCCCCAGAGTACAGGTAGTAATAGTTGTATGGCATGCTGTTGGCTGTTGTATCATGTAATAGGAAAACGTGCCTATAATGACAATTTCAAAAAAGTTCAAGACAAAAACAAGTGGACTTTATTTGTTATACTATACTTTATACTTTGTTTTTTTTTTGCACTTTTTAGAATTTGCCATGTCCTGGATGACTGAGAATCTTCACCAGTTTTTAATGACTCAATCAGCATGCCATACCCTCACCACCTTCATTCTGCTCTCTGCTTGAAACCATCAATCCAGCTGCACCATCGCAGCGAAATGCAGCTAATTTGACCATTAAAGTTATTTGAGTCCGTTGCCGATTTCAGCTGTGCCCTGTGGCAAATTCGCTCCAATTCTCAACAGTTCAGTTCGGCTATAATTCACCCGCATAAAACGTGCAGAGTCAGGTACAGAATCACTATTAAAATGACTAAAAGCTAGAAATGAACTGGGAGCCCGTGAAGCTGCTGCGAGGCCATCTTTGGTATACTGTATATGAAGATGATCATATTTCAAAGTCTTTAGACTATTTATATAATTAACTTTTTGGTGGGTTGCCGCTAGCTGGGCCCTGGTCTACCACCCCTGGATCGGCAAGCTGCTGGGGCTGAAGAACCCTGGCTGCTATCATCGGATCAGTGAGCTAGCGCCGAGACCCGGTTAGCCGCTGTTCAACAGAAGCCGTCAGACCCACTCACTGCCGTCATTTCTGAGTGCTACTGCTGGGAAACGATCTGCCGCCGTTGGACCTACTCTGCCGAAGCTGTGAGTTCCAACTGCTGCCGTTGGATCTATGTGCTTGCTGGGAACCGATCTGCTGTCGTTGATCCTGCGGGCTGCTGAGACCGCGAGATCCAGTCTTCTAACATCGGATCTGGGTGCTGTAGCTGCTGGGCTGCAGCTACCATCAATAGGCTAGTAAGCCTCGTGACCAGGCCTTGGCCTTCGGCTAACAAACCGAAGATCTACCACCACCAAGCCAGAAGTACAGTGAGTAATGCCGAATAAACTTTCTGAAATACAAGTATTACTATTGGTTATTCATTCATATTTCATATTTGCCATATTTCATAATGTCATTATTCAAACTGAAAATAAACATTACAGAATTGTCTATTTAAATGACCAAATTATTGTGTGTTTGTTTGAGTGAGGGGGGGAAAACAATGTGCCAAGTACTTTCATATTTCTTTTGATTGAGGTCGGTCAACATTTATTACATAACCTTGAACGGTTAGCATAACACCAACTAAAAGGTGTTCAGACCGCTCAAGCATTTCCTCTACACACTCAATACTTAATTGGGGCTCCTTTTGCCTGGATTACTGCAGCAGTACAGCGTGGCATTGAGTCCATCAGTCTGTGGCACTGCTCAGGTGTTATGAGAGCCCAGGTTGCTCCGATAGTGGCCTTCGGCTCTTCTGAATTGTTGGGTCTAGTGTATCACATCTTCCTCTTCACAATACCACATAGATTTTTCTATGGGGTTGAGGTCAGGCAAGTTTGCTGGCCAATTAAGAACAGGGATACCATGGTCCTTAAACCAGGTACTGGTAGATTTGGTAATGTGTGCAGGTGCCGAGTCCTGTTGGAAAATGAAATCTGCATCTCCATAAAGATGATCAGCAGCAGGAAGCATGAAGTTCTCTAAAACTTACTGGTTGGACAGCTGTGTTGACCTTGGACCTCAGAAAACACAGTGGACCAACACCAGCAGATGACATTGCCCCAAACCATCACTGACTGTGGAAACTTGACACTGGACCTCAAGCAATGTGGATTATGTGCCTCTCCTCTCTTCCTCTAGACTCTGGGACCTTGATTTCAAAAGGAAATGCAAACTTTACTTTCATCAGAGAACATAACTTTGGACCACTCAGCAGCAGTCCAGTCCTTGTTGTCTTTGGCCCAGGCGAGACGCTTCTGATGCTGTCTCTTGTACAAGAGAGTAGTAGTAGCGTAATGTGTATTGTATTAGTTAGAAAATTAGAAAGAGTTATTCATTTTGTACTGTTACTGGAAGATTATTATTGTTTGAACTGATTGTTTGAAAAAAGGGGCAGATATAATAAGATTTTTTCTTCTTTCTGCTACCTTTCATTTATTAAATATTTTGTATGTTATCATTTATGGGATTGTTTTGTATTGTGTTTTTTGTAAAAAAAAAAAATGAAACAAATTTAATAAACATTAAACATTTAGAGTGGCTTGACATAAGGAATGCGACAGCTGAAACCCATGTCTAGCATACGTCTGTGCGTGGTGGTTCTTGAAGCACTGACTGCAGCTGCAGTCCACTCTTTGTGAATCTCCCCCACATTTTGGAATGGGTTTTGTTTCACAGTCCTCTCTAGGGTGCAGTCATCCCTATTGCTTGTATACTTTTTTTCTACCACATCTTTTCCTTCCCTTCACCTCTCTATCAATGTGCTTGGACATAGAGCTCTGTGAACAGCCAGCCTCTTTAGCAATAAACTTTTTTGTCTTGCCCTTCTTGTGCAAGGTGTCAATGGTCGTCTTTTGGACAACTGTCAAGTCAGCAGTCTTCCCCTATGTAGCATACACAACTAGACTGAGAGACCATTAAAAAAAAAATCTGTATTTCTCTCTTATGTTTGTCTATTGTTGATTGTTTAAAGGGGACCACACATGCAAAATTCACTTTTTAATGTTTTTTTTACTCAACTTTGGGTATTTACTTCATAAAAAAACAGTCCTTGTGCCAAAAAAATGCACCCAGTGGTTTATTTACTCTAAGTAGATTTATTTGTCTGTGATTAAAAACGCTTCGTTTCACACTTCCTGCGGTTTGTGACGTCACAAACCGTAGCCAATCACCTCAAACCTGAGTCCAGCCCCTCACCTAGCAACCCCTGGTGATGCTCCACCCACTTGAGTATAAAAGATGTCACGGTTGCCTAGCGGTTTAGGAGCTGACCTGGCGGTCATTTATTCATTTATTTAGCCCCCGGGGGGCTAGGGGTTTGCCCTGCTCCAGCCATGCAGCACATCTCGAGTAAAACCAGAATGTTTTATTACCTTGTTTGAATGAACTCTGTCTCGTTGAAACTGTGCACACACACTCTCGCGGTTTGGACTTGTTTCTTATATGATGAAGGACTACTTTTGCACAACTGTCAGTTTGGTTGAGCGGTTACGACACTTGAGCGCCACGCAGGAGAGCGGAGATCGCATCCTGTCAACGGCATCTTTTTTCCCCCCCCTTTTTTTTAAAGCCTTTTGTTTCGGAGAAATCGGGGTGAGACTAGATATATACATCGACATAATAATACTTTATAATTGTTATTTTTACGTTTTAGTTCAATTTTTAGTGTAATATCGCTCCCAACGCGCAGCCGGCAGAAAACTGTGCACACACACACTCTCTCTCGCGGGGCGACAGTCTGTACCATCAAGCACCACTGATCGATATATTTTCAGATTAGCAACTTATTTATTTTAAGAATACCTTTCACTTCATCAAAATCTAATCAAAACTTCAGCGTTCTAAATGTAGGTGGTTGTGATTATTTCTTATACGATGAAAGACTGCTTTTTGCATAACTGCCCGGTTGGCCCAGAGGTAGTGAACCGGACTCGTCATCCGAAGGACACGGGTTCGCGTCCCGGCATCCCTTTTTTTTTTTTTTAAGCCTTTTGTTTTGCAGACCGCCGGCGAAGACAACATCTGCGTGCGGGAGTTGTTGGGACCTACTGACTTTTGAGGTCCGGGGGTCCGGTCAAAGGTTGCCTCATGCGGATAAATTAACTGGAGACATTCTGTGAACTTTGTGTGTGGACTGAAGCAGTGATCGCTCCCAAAAGCGCCGCATGCAACGAGCGGAGCTAACACCGCCCGCTCGGAGGAGGAAAAGCTATCATTAGCCTCGAAGGTGGGCTAATGCTAAAAAAAGGAGCTGCAAATGGCGGCGCGCGCAGAGGGCTTTTGGTAAGTTATCTTAAGCTACTAGCACTAACAGTAAGTCAAATGAGTAATAAAAAAGAGCTAATTTTAAAATAACAACATATTAGAGATACTGGCTGTTGCAGAGGGCGTAGTTAATGTAAATAGGTCTTTGTAGGGCGTGGCTTTCAGACCTCATTATTCATAAACCGGTCGTTTAGAACGGAAGTGAAATTTGGCAGAATTAGAAAGGGGACATTTTATTATCTAAGCATTATTTTGTGTATAAAATTGACTGAAAATGGTCTGGATAGCCCACAGATAAACCACAAAAAATTATATATCCTACATTTGGTCCCCTTTAAGGAAATTTCTACAGTTACTGTTGTCATCATTCTTTAGTTTGTAGAAGGTCGCTCTTGTAAATGAGTCCTCGAGACTCAATGAGATTAACCTGACGAAATAAAGGTTGAATGAATTTAAAGGCCTTTGCAAGTGTTATGAGTTAATTAGCTGATTAGAGTATGGCACCAGGTGTCTTCAATGTTGAACCTTTTCACAACATTCACATTTTCTGAGATACTGAGTTTTGGGCTTTCATTAGTTGTGTTATATTCAACATTAAAAGAAAAAAAACATTTGAAATATATTAGTCTGTGTGTAATGAATGTAATAAACAAGCTTCACTTTTTGAATGGAATTACTGAAATAAATCAACTTTTTCCATGATATTCTAATTTTATGACCAGCCCCTGTATGTATAAACTCATGTAAAATTAGGTGATGTTAAATATTTTTCTGATTCTACAATGTGTGGAAAGACTATATTACAACCTTTGATCTAGTCCCATTACCTGCAGTTTGTTTCTTCCAATGCTGCTGTTCTTTTAGAACATAAAAACTCATATCTATATCTAACTATATCAATATCGCTCACCCTTTCTTACATTAAATATGTTTGATCTTATTTTAATAAATTCCCATCAACCCAACAAATACATCTGACTAAATGTATTAACTCGAGCAGCTAAATGATCAAAGTGTTCATTGGTGAAAAAGATAAACAATATAAAAAGGTGTCCCATCTCATAATTATCTGTTTTAGTTTCTTGGTGGTTAAAAATAAACGAGCTGACAAATCCTCACGTTTTAACAACTGTAAGAAATTTACATTTTTTATAAAGTCTAGAGGCAATAAAGTCTGAAAACACGTTTTTACATAGTAGGTTTTACCTCGTAACTTTTCAAACCTAGAAAATGCTGACTGAGGACGAGCCCTGCTGCAGGATGAAGACCTGAAGCTGGATCCAGGTGGACATGGGTCCTGTGAAGTCCAGATCTCACTGCTGGATCCTTACGAGGTTGTCTCACAGAAAATAAACTGACACAGGTTCCAGGTTCCTTGATGTTTTTGACAGAAATAACTGGAGGAAACTGAGAACCCTGGCAAACATCTGGAAGCAGTCTGGAAACTCGCTGGCAGCCCAGTGAGGAACTGGATGTACTGAACGGGACTGAGACTGTTAGAAGTGGACAACAAGGAGGCTCTGAGGACGGTGCAGGCAACAACATCAAGATGCTCCAACATCGACACAAACACACACATCGACATGGCTCAGCTGACACACCAGCACTGGTAACAATGAGGACACTGATCCCAGCTTCATGTTTTCATGACCAAAAACAGAACGGGGGGGTGGGGGGGTGGAGGCAATGAAAAAAGCAGGCAAGTGGGATGACCACTACATGATCAGAACCAGCATGGACAGCTCTGATCTGAACTTTTCTTGAGATTAAACAGGAGGTGCTGCAGGATGGCTTGTATGTATGTAGAACCATCAGAAGTTGAAGCTTTAACACACATGGGCGGCTGTGGCTGAGTGGTTAGAGCAGTCATCCTCCAATGCGAGAGTTGGGGGGTCGATTCCACTAGCAGTCACATGCCGAAGTGTCCCTGGGCAAGACACTGGACCCTTAAACGCCTCCGATGTGTGTCCCATCGGTGTATGAATGAATGTGATCTAAAGCGCTGATTAATAATTGTAGAGATCTAGTAGAGTGATGTATGAATGGGTAAACGAGGGCACTGATTTAGTTAGAGTAAAGAGCTTTGAGTATCTTGATCAGATAGAAAGGTGCTGTATAAGTGCAGTTCATTTACGTGGGCAACATGTGGCTCACAGGCCCAGTGGCCCTGGACAACCTTCATCCAGACCCCTAGAATTCCTAACTAAAATCAAGTTTTAAATGAGTTGACGAAAACCTGCATTTTATTAATTAATCAATGGCCCTCAGGATAATTTCACTCTAGTCAACACCTGTCACCCTTGAACCAACAGTAACCTGGCCTCACTAAAATATGGCAGCTCAAGCCTGAGGACATTCAGTTCACGAGATTAAATCTCCCCGTGCATGGTTCAAGTCAAGCCTGGAGGTTCGAAGTGATGCTGGGGCCAGCTTCAAAGGACTAAAATGTTAGATAAAAATATCCTCTAATCATACTCATTACTCAAAGAAGCCACACTTTAGGACACGAGAAGATATTTTAGGGCAGACACACCACGGGCTTACACCGATGCAGCGAAGTTCTACATTGCGTGGAGCCCAGTAACGAGAATCTGCAATATGCTGCATTGTCTGCTCGTCTTTATAATACCCGATCAGCTCTCGACTCAGTGTGACCTCAGCTGCACATGCAGGCTCCTCTCAGAGGGAAAAGAGCTCCGAACTCAAACACATGGTTCAACAGTCATTTAACATTACCGTATTTTCCGCCTGATAACTCGCACCTATCTATAAGTCGCTTTGCCCAATTATTGGCAATAAATGGGAAAAATCCATAAACATGTCGCACCTTTATTTAAGTTGCATTTATTATGCGTCACCGCTACGCGACGAGTCAGCGTGTCATTTGCCCTGCTGAAAATGGCGGCCACAGAAGCATGCACGTTAGGACTTTTAACAAGATTAACACGGTAAAAACAATTATTTGTCTGCTGAAAATTATAGCAAAGACGTGTCTTAGCTTAACCGTTCCTTAATAAATTCACGTACCGGTAATGGTCAAATCTGCTGGATTTAAATTGTTTCGCTTTGACGTCTTCCAAACGGTCGCGCGCACTGCGAAAATAAATTATAATAAATAAATCGAATTTTAGCTCAAACAACTCCAACAGCTAAAAGTTTGTAAATGACCACCAAGTAATTACTTTCTGTAAGTTTAAAGAGCAACTCCACACCCTGTGGATCGGTAACTCCTCCTTCCAAAATCTCCCTGAAAATGGGTGTGTCGAGAGACAAGGAGGGGTGGAGGTAGAGTTGTGCTTTTGTTCACGCCTCCACCTGCAACAACCTAAAACAAATTAAACCTCTAGCCAACAACATACACCAAGCAACAACAAAGAATAAACATGTAGATGTATTTATCTATTCCACCCATTCCATCCAAAACCAAAGGCCTAAAACAATGAAAATGAAAAGAAAAATAAAACCGCTTGTCAGGAGTGAAATGCAGCATTTCCATATAAGGTATGCACTTCTCATCTCTGCAGGGGATTGGCTCTGCTTGAACCACCTGTGTGACATCACACATGAGCAGACATGTCACACATGAGCGTTTGCACAAATAAGAAAATTAAGGTGTAATCCACCAGTTCAACCCATAGAACTACCGTAAACACATTTTTAGACCAAATATTGCCAATTTACACAGATATGCACAATTATGTGAGAATAAACACAGCCATAGTGCTAGATAACATTTTAAACACATTCTAGG
>JBBPBX010087174.1:0-14757 GCA_038048925.1 Garcialebias charrua
TGGACTCCCCCGAGTCATGCGCTCACTGCAACCAGCTGTGTGAGGCAGTATGACAGAGGCGCGTGGACTTCAAGGCCATGGGCAGCTCCACCGCGCCCAGAGACCCGCTCCTCCCAGAGGCCTTCACTCCCACAGCGGACTTGGAGGCGGACGAAATGGAGGACAGCGGACTGTTAGGCTGGGGCGACAAAATGGACCTTCATCCCCCGAGGGGGACACGTTTGACACGAGAGACTTGCTACAAACTGACGAACTGTCGCTTGCAGCCTCAAGCGAACTGTCGGATGACGAGGCAGACAACAAAGAAGAAGGCGAAGCCGAGGATTTCTCCCAGGGCTCTGCGGCAGGTCAACCAGAGTCGGATGATTCCAACCCCGCTCTTTTTGAGCTGTGCCGCAGAGCTTCAGAGGCCCTGAGGGTGACTTGGCCTGAACCCCCACCTCGACAACAGGTAATGAGGCTGGCGGGAACTACTTTTTCGCCAAGCAGCAGTCGGCCACGAGGCACAGGATGCCTGTTTTTTCTGACTTTCACACGGAGCTGACACACTCGTCAGCTGAACCCAGAGCCCCGACACTGCATCTCTCCCAATTTCTGGACATCGAGGGCATGGAGTCGGCTGGGATGGCCCAATTTACTCAGATGGATGAGACTTTGCGGCGAATTTAGCCCCCAGAACGTCAGGCTCCAAGCCCATGCTGCCTAGCAAGGCTTGCTGTGTTTCAGCTGCTCAGCTCAAGAAGAGCTACCGCGCATAGGACCTAGCGGTTTGCACCATGAATGTGGCCGCGATGTTACAGGCCTACCAGGCAGAGAAGCTGCAGGAGCTCTAGCAGACCAACAACAAAAAGAAGGCGGCCGGGATTCTGGATGAAGCCCGTAGGGCTACAGACTTCATCAGGCTCTGCATCCATTGCCCAAGGGAAATATATGGCTGAGACGGTAATTGCACACAACCATTTGTGGTTAACATTGACTGACCTCCCTGAGAGGCAGCGCTCCCCGTTCCTCCATCACCCCACTGAGCCCACGGGCCTGTTTGGTGGAGTGCTGTAAAGGATCCAAAGCAGATTGGATCAGAGGAGAAAGCAAGAGGAGGCTCTGCATGAGGGCATTCCCAGAAAATATTTCTTGCAGCCCAGAGACTCTAACAGCCAGAGAGGCTCATAGCAGCATCACCACTCCCTCACTCGTCGCCCGACGCAGAAGAGACCGACTCTCGACGGGGAGCAGAGGTCAAAGCCCACATCTGAGTAGCACGGACACCAGAGGTCAAAGCCCACATCTGAGTAGCACGGACACCCTCCTCAGTCGGGTCAGGTTTGGTCGAAGTACAGGTTCGTCCCATGCCAGGCAGGCCAACCTAGGACTTTATCCGCTGGCCGTGAGAGGAAACAGAAGTCAGCCTGAGACAGAGCTGCTTCTCCACCACTCCATGCATTTCCACCCAGAGGGAAGAAGGAAAGCCGAACTTTTAACACCAGTATCTGTGCTAAAAAAGCCAAGATTAACTGGTCCAGAACATTTAATCACACAAAATCACTCAAATGTTTGTGTAATAAAGAGAAATTGTTGTTCACACATGACAATAAAGTCTTAACATGCCCAAAATGTTCTGTGTCCTAACTCAGCATTAAAGGGAAAACCCCACCATTTTTAATGCAAACAGTGTCAATAAAGAGCACGGGGAACCGCTTCACACAGCCAGCCAACCCCCCTCTAATAAGTCACTGTAAGTCAAAAGGGCCAATGAGCCCACACGGGTGGCAGAGGTCTGTCTGTCACAGGCAGACTCTCTGCCTCAAGCAGAGGGCCGGATGAGCCCTCAGTTGAGCAGGTCGGGGGGGGGGGGCTGTTCACTCACCCCGCCCCTCCTGAGTCATGTTATCCTCCAGGTAAACATGCCCTCCAGACTCGCTGCATAGGCGGAGGCCTGGGTAGCGTGCAACCCGTCACATTGGGTCATGAAAACAGTGATTTATGGGTACAAGCTGCAGTTTTTCAGATGGCCACCACCATATTCCGAGGTGATCACGTAACAATAAGCCAGGCCCGCGCGCATGACCTGAGAGAGGAAATTTGCTCACTGCTGCAGAAAGGAGTAGTCAGAGCTGTTCCTCCTCACAAAATAAACAAGGGCTACTTTAGCAAGTACTTTGTTGTCCCAAAGCGGGGAGGCGGTTTGAGGCCGATTCTGGATTTGAGATGTTTGAACAAACATCTACGCTCTTTCAAATTCAAAATGTTGACGCTGAAGCAGGTGATTTACTTGGTACGTCCGAGAGATTACTTCTGCACAGTGGATTTAAAAGATGCATATTTCCATGTCAGCATTCTGAGCAGCCACAGAAAATTCCTACGCTTTGCGTTCGAGAACGCCACATACGAATTTCAGGCCCTGCCTTTCGGGCTTTTGATCGCGCCCCAGGTGTTCACGACATGCCTTGAAGCGGCCCTGGCCCCCATGAGGGACGGGAACGTGAGGGTTCTGCACTATCTGGATCACCTTCTGATTTTAGCGGACTCCAGGGTGCAGGCGGGAGCTCACATAGCTCGAGTCATGTCACACCTTCAGGCTCTAGGTTTTGTGATAAACTCAGAAAAAAGTTGCTTGACCACGTCCCAGGTCACCGTTTTCCTGGGACTGGAGATAGACTCCATCCTGCACAGAATAAGGCTCTCAGAGAAAGGGGTTTCAGACCTCCAACTCTGCTTGGCGCTCTTCCAGCTGGAAAAAACTGTATCTCTCACACTTTGTCAGCGATTACTAGGCCTCATGGCGGCAGGAATTGTCTGCATCCCTCTGGCTCTATTACACATGCACCATTTTCAAATGTGGCTCCACGAGCAGCTGCAGCTCACTCTCGCAACAGACGAGGGGGATGAAGGTCAGCTCAGACTGCATGAAAGCCTTGCAGCCGTGGAGGAACCCTGCAGTGTTCAGCAAAGGTGTCACACTGGACAGAGTGTTATCTCAGGTCCTGGTCACGACAGACGCTTGAAAGTCGGGGTGGGGGGGCCTTTGCCGGAACCTGTATATCCAAGGTGTCTGGTCCCAGTAGGATGCCCAGCTCCACATAAATTATCTGGAACTTTCAACAGTGTTCCTCTCGCTGAAACACTTACACAAAAGAGGCCTGATCACACATCAGCACGTTCTGATAAGATCAGACAACAGGTGCACGGTCGTCCACATCAACAGGGAAGGGGGGACATGTTCCCGATCCCTCCTGAAGTTGACACAGAAGCTGCTCGAATGGTGCAGCTCACTGATCCTGTCTCTCAGGGTGACTCACGTGCCAGGGGAGCTGAACTATGGGGCAGACACACCCTCAAGGGGTGCACTCCTCCCTACAGAATGGCGCCTGCACCCATGCATCATAGACCAGATCTGGGCACGATACGGGAAAGCAGACGTAGATCTCTTCGCCTGCAGAGAAAACACGCATTGTGCCCTGTTTCACTCCATACGGGACATGAACGTACCGTTGGGGGCGGATGCCTTCGCGTACGTGTGGCCAACGGGAAGACGATATTACGCCTTCCCCCCTTTCCCTCTGATCCAAGGGACGCTGAAGCGTGTCCACAGGGGGCCCACTCACTGATCCTGGTGGCTCCCAGGTGGCCAAAGAAAGCCAGGTTTGCAGAAGTGATCTCACTTCTAGCGGGACCGCGGCAGCTGCCCCCCAAAGGGACTTGCTGACTCAGGTCCACGGGTAGGTTTGGCACCCACGCCCAGCCCTGTGGCAGTTATGGGCCTGGCCGCTGAGAGGGACCAGCTGATGGCCTCTAGTCTGCCAAGTAATGTGGTGAACACAATACAGGGAGTACGAGTATAGTCCACACAAACATTATACGCACGAAAGTGGTGTATTTTTTAGATCTGGTGCCTAAAGAGGAATATAACTCTGTATTCCTGTAACCTAGCTCAGCTTCTCACTTTTCTACAAGACTTACTGGAGAAGGGTCACACCTTTTCCACCATAAAAGTCTTCTTGTCCGCCATCTCGGCGTGCCATGAACGGTGGGGAGGTAAATCACCTGGTGCCCACCCTCACATGATACGGTTCATGAGGGACGTGCTAAGGAAAATGCCTCCAAAAAGAGTTTTGGCCCCCCAGTGGGACCTGTCTCTTGTGTTGGATGCACTCTGTGATCCACCATTTGAGCCCCTTCAGAGCATTAAGATTGATTTATTGTCTTATAAGACAGCACTGCTCTTAGCTCTGTGCTCAGCTAAGCGTGTGAGTGACCTCCACGCATTAGCTGTGCATCCAATGTGTACCCAGTTTTACCAGGATGGATCAAAGGTCACCTTACGTCCAAATCCTGCATATGTACCAAAGGTCCCAACTTTATCCTACAAAAGTATGGGCTTTGAACTGTCAGCTTTCCCGCCTCCCCCTGTTCTGAATACAGAACAGAGGCGTCTGAATGCACTCTGTCCTGTGAGGGCCTTGAGTGTTTACATGGAAAGAACTGGCAGTTGGCGTAAAACAAACCAGTTGTTCATGTGCTTTTTTAAACCTGCCGCTGGTAGGGCCCTGTCGATGCAGCATTTCTCTCCTCGTGGGTATCAGAGGCCATTTCCAGGGCATACAGTAGTAAAGGTCAGCAGGTGCCCAGCAGGTTACATGCTCACTCAACTCTAGGCCTAGCCACTTCCTAGGCCTTATTTAGAGGTGTTTCAGTAGCAGATATTTGTGCTACTGCAAACTGGTCCTTATCCAAACACGTTTGTAAAACATTACAGCCTTGATGTCACTGTTTGTGACGTAACCCAAGCTGTTTTCTCTACCACAGAGACTTGAACAGCTGACGCCTGTCACTTTAAGGCTAAACGTTCTCATAAGCATGCATTTCCAGGTCGTAATTGTATGTTCCCATGTTATCTGTTGCACCGCAGTGGACTGACTGATAGGGAACTGGAGGTTATGCACCATAACCAATGTTCCCTGAAGGAAGGGAACAAGGTGCAACACATTTTGGCCCCTCCAATGCCCAAGCTCGGTGAAGTGCGTGTAGAGGTCATTCATGAGCAGTCACCGTCTTTTATGCCAGGAGGGCGAGGCCTCCTGACCGATGCTGACGCTTATTTGCCTTAAAAGGCGTGATTGTAATGCTTCAGGTGAACTGTGCGAGGGCACAATTCCCATGTTATCTGTTGCACCTTGTTCCCTTCCTTCAGGGAACATTGTTGGAATTGCAAATAAAGAACATTTAATCCTTGAATTCACGTTGATTTTTCATGCATTCTGTGTCTAACAATCAGACGCGGGGAGACTTGGGTCTGAACAAAAAAATAAAGCTGATCATAAAATGGATATTTGTTGTTAGGCAAATTTAACCTTAATTTGTAAGTTCTACTGTTCAGGACTCACCTCTCTTGGAAGTGTAGGTGTAAAACTTAGTTTCAATGCTCTGTTTGAGCAAACCAGATCAAGTCCAGTTTTGCCCAAAACAAATTAAATTTTAAGTTGGTAACAATGGTCACTTTCTTTTTATTTTGTAAAATGTATTGAATGCATACACCTGGCACTTTTAATCTAAATTAAAAAGTGCAAAAATCAAACAATAGTATATATAGCCTACATCCATCCATCCATCCATCCATTTTCGTCCGCTTATCCGGGGTCGGGTCGCAGGGGTAGCAGCCTAAGTAGGGAGGCCCAGACTTCCCTCTCCCCAGCCACTTGGAGCAGCTCCTCTGGGGGAATCCCAAGGCGTTCCCAGGCCAGCCGAGAAACATAGTCCCTCCAGCGTGTCCTGGGTCTTCCTCTGGGTCTCCTCCCGGTGGGACATGCCCGGAACACCTCACCAGGGAGGCGTCCAGGAGGCATCCTAACCAGATGCCCGAGCCACCTCAACTGGCTCCTCTCGATGTGGAGAAGCAGCGGCTCTACTCCGAGTCCCTCCCGGATGACTGAGCTTCTCACCCTATCTCTAAGGGAGAGTCCAGACACCCTGCGGAGAAAACTCATTTCAGCCACTTGTATCCGAGATCTCGTTCTTTCGGTCACAACCCAAAGCTCATGACCATAGATGAGGGTGGGAACGTAGATCGATCGGTAAATTGAGAGCTTTGCCTTTCGACTCAGCTCTCTCTTCACCACGACAGACTGGTACAGCGCCCGCTTCACTGCGGATGCTGCACCTATCCGCCTATCGATCTCACGCTCCAGTTTTCCCTCATTCGTGAACAAGACCCTGAGATACTTAAACTCCTCCACTTGGGGCAGGACCTCCTCCCCGACCCGGAGAGGGCATGCTACCCTTTTCCGGCTCAAGACCATGGCCTCAGATTTGGAGGAACTGATCCTCATCCCGGCCGCATCACACTCGGCTGCAAACCGCTCCAGCGAAAGCTGTAGATCACGATCTGATGAAGCCAATAGGACCACATCATCTGCAAAAAACAGAGAAGTGATTCTAAGGCCACCAAAACGGATCCTCTCAACACCTTGGTTGCGCCTAGAAATTCTGTCCATAAAAGTTATGAACAGAATCGGTGACAAAGGGCAACCTTGGCGGAGTCCAACTCTCACTGGAAACGAGCCTGACTTACTGCCGGCAATGCGGACCAAGCTCTGACACCGGTCGTACAGGGACCTAACAGCCCATATCAATGGGCCTGGTACCCCATACTCCCGGAGTACCCCCCACAGAACCCCCGAGGGACGCGGTCGAATGCCTTTTCCAAGTCCACAAAGCACATGTAAACTGGTTGGGCAAACTCCCACGCGCCCTCCAGGACCCTGCTGAGGGTGTAGAGCTGGTCCAGTGTTCCACGACCAGCACGAAAACCACACTGCTCCTCCTGAATCCGAGGTTCGACTATCCGACGGACCCTCCTCTCCAGAACCCCTGAATAGACCTTACCAGGGAGGCTTAAGAGTGTGATCCCCCTATAGTTGGAACACACCCTACGGTCCCCCTTTTTGAATAGGGGAACCACCACCCCAGTCTGCCAATCCAAGGGAACTGCCCCCGATGTCCACGCGATATTGCAGAGTCGCGTAAGCCAACACAACCCCACAACATCCAGAGCCCTAAGGAACTCAGGCGAATCTCATCCACCCCCGGAGCCCTGCCACCGCAGAGCTTTTTAACCACCTCGGTGACCTCAGCACCAGAGATCGGAGAACCTGACCCAAAGTCCCCAGGCTCCGCTTCCTCAGTGGAAGACGTGCCAGTAGGATTGAGGAGGTCTTCGAAGTATTCCGCCCACCGACTCACAACATCCCGAGTTGAGGTCAACAGCACGCCATCCCCACCATAAATGGTGTTGGTCGCGTACCGCTTCCCCCCCTGAGACGCCGGATGGTGGACCAGAATATATAGCCTACAACAAAATAAAAAAATGCAACACTTATAAAAAATTGTTGTCAAACATGATTTGAACCTTAACCTTTTGTTACCAAATGTATTTGAAAAATGTATCCAAAAATGGTAATGAACATTTGGGTGTGTCTGTTGCTACTATATATGTTTTGAAAAGGAGCTCTGCAGACACAAGGACCCAGCATTTTCTGGGCTGCTCATACTGCAGTATAATTACCAGGACAATTATTCACAGAGGCGTTCAGGAGATCATTTCAGGTTCTGATAAATCAACATGAAGACACAGTGTTTAATAATAGTTGTCCTGCTGATGGCAGCTTGTCTGGTTGTGCCCTCTGCTGAAGCCAGAGGTGTTCATAGTGGTAAGTTGGCTTTTTTTCTTTTGTGTTAATCTCTAGCCCATTTTTGTTTGTTTGTTTGTTTGTTTTAATAATCTAGAAAGACACCCTATTAACATTAAGCCACCACTTCTCTAAAACCAGGGATGTGTCCAAAAGGTGGCAGGGGGGGATATTGCAGCTCGTACAGGGATTGCGATCGCGGGTGGTACTGCTGTGATCGTCGCTGCTACCGCTGTAAGTCATGTTCCTATGAAATGTTACAAAATGTAGAAATAAACAACCAGGTTAAGTCAAGATACTGAATGTCCTACAGGTTTAGCTGAATAATGTGAACGTCCTCTGACAAAGCTTTCTTGTGTCATGTCAAAACCATTAATAGGGTTCAAGATGAATCTGATGGGTCCTAGGATGGATTGAAATAGAATTTCTGAAATCACAATTTGGTTTTACAATAAATTGACTTCTACTGTATTTTTTGTGATGGAGATTATATTTTTACCTACAAGTAATCTCAGAGACAGATGTGTTTCCATCTACTGTTTGGATACATGTTGGAGTGGTAGTAGTATAACATGGTGGTAGCTAAGATTCACGAGATAATTCACTAACAGACAGTCAACAGCAACTGCTAAGGCCCAAATGTTTAATTAATCCAAAAAAAAAATTATACAAAGTAATGTGTTGGTGATCATCCTCAGCTACAGCCACATCAAATTTATCTTCAGTATTTGTAAAACTGGCTGAGTTTGAGTCATTTTCATGTTTGATGAAGTTGCTAAATGGTGGCAGTCATCTTGAATAAGGTTAACTCCAAAACTTTATACCTAATTTACTCTTCGCCTATAGATTCTAAAAGCATGGATTGTTTTTTTATCTGTTTCAGTACACCAAGAAGGGTCCTGATTTTTGAGGATGGTTTTCCCTCACTGTCATGAATGCTGATGGTGATTGCAGATGCGGCAAGAAGTGTTGGCTGAATAGATGTGACCACACCTACAAGCAACTCTTTTTTGTTTGTTTCTTAAATTACAAACGCATTGATTAAAATATCAGTACTTTGCATGTGTGTGTGTTTTTGCTTCAGTACCTTTTCTTTCCTATGCTTATTTGTTCATTTATCTTTTAAAGGGATTTTACTATTTTGGTATTTTATTGACAAAATAGTCTGAACATCAAAGTAAAAAATAATTTGTAGTGAACTACAACAATTTAATATGGGTTTTGGATACTTTTTTGGCATCTTTTGTTTGTTCCATTCTGCAACAATTGCCACAGTGTGTAAACAGGTAGATATGGGAATTGTTTTAAGCCAAAAGCCCTTCATGAAGCAACATTCGCTCAAACATGCAGCCCCAGTGTAGCAATGAACCACTGAACATTTCAGTTTCTGGCTATGATTTTAGCTAATGTGCAGTAAATGTAGATGTAATTTATGTTGTTATTTTGGTAACGAGTGGAATCATATTAACACTCTGGACCAAACTGAACGCTATAGAAAACTTTTTACCCATAACCTGGCCATCAGGAACCATGAGCATCCCCTAGCAGTGTGGATGAACAATGAATATATCTAACAAAGTTGTGTCATGTCCTCTAAACTGATTTGTCTTTCTTCTTTGAAGGTAGGGGTGTAATGTTGAAAGCAATCAGTGGGTATGCACCACGGGTTGAACGTGATGTAGATGAGAAAGAGAACATTTAAAAGCATCTAGATGAAGTAATTGAGAGTATTACCAGGGAGGAGAGAATGGTGATCAGAACAGACGTGCATGGACATGTTGGTGAAAGAAAATGAAGACGTGGATGCGATGGACAGGTTTCGAAACAAGGAAAGGAAGCACGAATAAGAAATGGTGGTTTATTTTACCAAGAGGATATGTCTATATTCAACACCTATTTTCTAAAAAGGGATGATAATGGGGTGATCAATAAGAGTGGAGGCAGGAGTAGACCAGTAGACTACATTCTGTGTAGAAGAGGCCTCCTGAGTGAGATTGGGGACTGTTGTAGCAGGGGAGAGCATGGCTGGACAGCATCAGATGGCAGTGTTTAATAAGACATTTGGTCCATCTAAACACATTTTTTAATTATTTGATTATGGTTTAAAATAGTTAGATTTAAAATATCCAAAATATTATAAATGCCTATTTAATCAAAGTCATTACAATGCCATGTGATTGTTTACCTTTTATCATTAATGTAATCATGTAAAGTTCTGTTAATTTATTTCCAGAAAAACCTCATTCAATTCAAAACTATTAAAATTGACTTTACCTCCAGATCAATACAATTTAATTATTTATATTATATAAAATGCTTTCCATTTCATTCTAATGCAATGATATGCAGTCTTAATGTTAATGCAATTCAGTTCAATTTGATTTATTTATATATCGCTAAGTCACAACAGACATAATCTCAGGGCTCTGAACAGAAACATTCATATAGAAAATAATATGTTAGCACTAGGGCAGCAAGGTGGCACAGTTGGTAGAGCTGCAGCCTCTCAGCTAGCAGGTTACCCTGGTTCAAATCGCTGTTCGGGAGCCTTTTTTGGGTGGAGTTTGAATGTTTTCTCCTTGCATGCATGGGTTGTCTCCGGGTACTGTTGTTTCCTCCCACAGGCCAAAGACATGCATGTTAGGCTAATTGGTAACTCTAAAGTGTACTTAGGTGTGAGTGAGAGAGTGAATGGTTGTTTGTCTCATTTGTCTTTATGTGTCCCTGTGATGGACTTGTAACATGTCCAGGGTTTACCCCACCTCTCGCACTGTGATAGGTGGACATGGGCACTAGTGACACCCACAACTTGAAAAGGAAGATTGGGGTAAAGATAAAGGATGGTTAGATACTGTATATGGATGGAAGGTAACACTATCTGAGGAGCAGACTGCTTTGGACTTAACTCCATCGCAGAACTCTCATCTTGAGCAAGCATGAAGTTGCCAGTGGAAAGAAAAAACTCCCTCATGAGGAAGAAACCTTTAGCAGAGGCTCAGGACAAGTGGCCATCTCATTTGACTGGCTGGGTTTGGTAGGAACAGATACACAATGGCAAATCAAGAATTTCATGTTAAGACAAAAATAGTATCAAATGAACACTACTCAATTTTAGCAAATCATTGACGGAAATTAGGTCAATTTGTCCTCTAGTAGTCTAAGCTTAAGGCAGCATAAAAATCCAACACTAATTATAGGATTTATCATATTTGACATTCTTAAGCCCAGTCTTAAAACAATAAGATCTCAAATATGGATCTAGGTTGTTGAGAGCTTTGTAGGTTAGAAGTAAGATTTTGAATTCAATTTTGGACTTGACACGGAGCCTATGGAGATAATCTAAAACTGGAGATATGATCTCTCCCACTAACTCCAGGTTAGACTTTGGCAGCAGCATTTTGGATTAACTGAAGACTTTTTACAGAAATATTTGGACACCCAGATAACAAACCATTGCAATGGTCCTGTCTAGACATGGCAAGTGTATGAATCAGTTTTTCTCCATCATCTTTAGATAAGATGTTTCTAATTTTAGCGATATTACGCAGGTAGATGAAGGAGGTTCTAGTAAGATTTATAATATGGGTGATAAAAGACATGTCCTGATTGAAAATAACACCAAGATTTTTAACATTAGAACTAGAGGCCAGATCAATGCCATCCAAGGAGGGCGAAAAACTGAAAAATGTATTCCTAAGATGCTTAGGTCCATAAACTACAACCTCAGTCTTGTCTGTATTCAAAAGCAGAAATTTTAGGGTCATCCAGGATTTTATGTCTATAAGACATGCTTGTAGTCTAAGTAGCTGATTTGATTAATTGGGTTTCATGGACAAATATAACTATAACAATGAAAATGTATCCCATGCTGTTTAATAACTTTACCTAATGGAAGTATGCATAAGGTCCAAGCACTGAACCCTGAGCAACTCCATGACTAACTTTAGTGTATGATGAAGATTATTTATCCATCAGATAAATATGTTTTGAACCATTTTTTACCCTTCATTTATAGTAGTGTCATTGAGTCGCGATAACTCATATTCAAGAGAGACCTGTTTGACGGACGGACCAAAAACATGCATGTTAGGCTGATTGGTAACTCTAAATATTCCATGTGTGACTGAGAAAGTGAATGGTTGTTTGTCTCGTTTGTCTCTATGTGGCCCGATGATGGACTGGAGACCTGTCCAGGGTGTCCCCCGCCCCTGGCACGGTGATTGCTGGACATGGGCACTGGCGACCCCCGTGATCCAAAATTGAAGAAGCGGGTAAAAGATAATGGATGGATGTATGGATTACAGTGTCACATGATTATTTAAATTTTATTATGAATGTAATCATGTAAGGTTCTGTTCACTTTTTTCCAGAAAAATCTCATTTAATTCAAAACTCTTATAATTAGTTAGTTCAGTTCAGTACAATCAAATTGTAGCCAGTGTAGCCAGTGTAGCCAGCCACTAGGGAGCACAAGCCAGTGTATCTCTTGTGCCGGTCCCAAGCCCGGGTAAATGGTGAGGGTTGTGTCAGGAATGGCATCCGATGTAAAACACTTGCCAAAACCATAATGCGAGTTCATCAAAGTGAAACCATACCGGATCGGTCGAGGCCCGGGTTAACAACGTCCGCCACCGGTGCTGTTGACAAACAGGGTGCCGGCGGAAATTGTACTACTGTTAGTCGAAGACGCCGAGGAGGAAAACGTGTCAGGAGACAGAGGGAGAGGAGGAAAGTGAAGAATGTAGGACTGAGGGTTGCAACTCTAAATGTGGGGACAATGACAGGCAAAGGTAGAGAGCTGGCTGACATGATGCAGAGAAGAAAGGTAGATGTTTTATGTGTCCAAGAGACCAAGTGGAAGGGCAGCAAGGCTCGCAGTATTGGAGCAGGGTTCAAACTGTTTTACCATGGTGTGGATAGAAAGAGAAATGGAGTAGGGGTGGTCCTGAAGGAGGAGTTGGCAAAGAATGTAGTCGAGGTGAAGAGAGTGTCAGATAGGGTGATGTATCTGAAGGTAGAAGTAGAAGGTCTGATGCTAAACATAGTCAGTGGTTATGCTCCACAGGTTGGATGTGATGGGGAGGAGAAAGATAAATTTTGGAAAGATTTGGATGAAGTGATAGAGAGTATTCCCAGGGAGGAAAGAGTGGTGATTGGAGCAGACCTGAATGGACATGTTGGTGAAGGAAACAGAGGGGATGAGGAAGTGATGGGTAGGTTTGGTGTCAAGGAAAGAAACCAGGAAGGACAGATGGTGGTGGATTTTGCCAAGAGAATGGAAATGGCTATAGTCAATACCTATTTCCAAAAGAGGGAGGAACATAGAGTGACCTATAAAAGTGGAGGAAGGAGTACGCAGGTTGACTACATTCTGTGTAGAAGAGGAAACCTGAGGGAGATTGGAGACTGTAAAGTTGTGGCAGGGGAGAGCGTGGCCAGACAGCATCGGATGGTTGTGTGTAGAATGACTGTTGTTGCGAAGAAGAGAAAAAGAGTAAAATCAGAGAAGAAGACCAAATGGTGGAAGCTAAAGAAGGAAGAATGTTGTGAGAAATTCAGAGACGAGCTGTTAAAGGCTCTGGGTGGTAAGAAAGAGCTTCCAAGTGACTGGGCTACTACAGCAACAGTAATTAGAGAGACAGGTAGGAAGGTACTTGGTGTGTCATCTGGACAGAGAATGGATGATAAGGAAACCTGGTGGTGGAATAGTGAAGTGCAGGACGCCATTCAAAGAAAGAGATTAGCCAAGAAGAAATATGACAGTGAGAGGACTGAAGAGAGGAGACATGAATATAAGGAGATGGGACGTAGAGCAAAGAAGGAAGTAGCTAAGGCAAAGCAGAGGGCGTACAATGAGTTGTATGGGAGACTGGACACCAAAGAGGGCGAGAAGGACTTGTACCGATTGG
Organism: Garcialebias charrua; assembly: GCA_038048925.1. Lineage (NCBI taxonomy): Eukaryota > Metazoa > Chordata > Actinopteri > Cyprinodontiformes > Rivulidae > Garcialebias > Garcialebias charrua. The sequence continues at coordinate 13,592 of JBBPBX010087174.1, forward strand.
CAAGACAGAGGGATCAGGCTGGAAAGGATGTGCAGCAGGTTAGGCTTATTAAAGATGGGAATGGGAATGTTCTAACAAGTGAGGAGAGTGTGATGGGTAGATGGAAGGATTACTTTGAGGAGCTAATGAATGAAGAGAATGAAAGAGAAAGAAGAGTGGAGGTCATACAGACTGTGGACATGGAAGTGGGAAAGATTAGTGAGGTTGAAGTCCGGAAAGCTCTGAAAAGAATGAAGAAGGGGAAGGCAGTAGGACCTGATGACATACCAGTGGAGGTTTGGAAATGTCTTGGAGAGATGGCAGTGAGGTTTTTGACTCAAATATTTAATGGAATATTTGAGGGTGAGAAAATGCCTGAAGAATGGAGAAGAAGTGTGCTGGTTCCCATTTTTAAGAACAAGGGTGATGTACAGAGTTGTAGCAACTACAGGGGAATTAAGTTGATGAGTCACACGATGAAGATCTGGGAGAGAATTGTGGAAGGAAGGCTTAGACAAGAGGTGACTATCTGTGAGCAGCAGTATGGTTTCATGCCAAGAAAGAGCACCACAGATGCCATCTTTGCTTTGAGGATGTTGATAGAGAAGTACAGAGAGGGTCAGAAAGAACTCCATTGTGTGTTTGTGGATTTAGAAAAAGCATATGACAGGGTGCCAAGAGAGGAGGTGTGGTATTGCATGAGGAAATCTGGAGTGGCAGAAAAGTATGTTAGACTGGTACAGGACATGTATGAAGACAGCAGGACAGTGGTGAGATGTGCTGTAGGAGTGACAGATAGCTTCAATGTGGAGGTGGGATTGCATCAAGGATCGGCTCTGAGCCCCTTCTTGTTTGCTCTGGTGATGGACCGACTAACAGATGAGGTCAGGCAGGAATCCCCATGGACTATGATGTTTGCAGATGACATTGTGATATGTGGTGAGAACAGGGAACAGGTGGAAGAGAACTTGGAGAGGTGGAGGTATTCACTTGAAAGAAGAGGAATGAAAGTCAGCCGTAGTAAGACAGAGTACATGTGTGTGAATGAGAGGGAGGCCAGTGGAACAGTGAGGCTACAAGGAGCAGAGGTCACAAAGGTGCAGGACTTCAAGTACTTGGGGTCCACTGTCCAGGAAAATGGGGAATGTGGTAAAGAGGTGAAAAAGAGAGTCCAGGCAGGATGGAGT
>JBBPBX010087175.1:0-14757 GCA_038048925.1 Garcialebias charrua
GTACTCTTAGGAGTGCTGCCTTTCCCCCAACACCACACTGCTGACAACATCGCAGCTGCTCTGAGGTCTCTGATGGTGGAGTGGGGACTTGAGGGGAAAGTTCAGTGCCTGGTGACGGATGCTGCTGCAAACATGGTCTCCACAGCAAAAAAATTATCCATGCGGCATGTTGTTTGCATTGCACATGCCTTAAATTTGGTAGTTAAAAAATCCCTGGATCAAACTCCTGGCCTAGAAGATCTGCGCACAAAGGCACGGAAAGTGGTGACGTATTTTAGGTCAAGCACTACTGGTAAGGAAAAACTGAAACATATGCAACAGCAAATGAACCGTGCAGTGATGAAGCTGATGCAGGAGGTGGACACGCGCTGGAACAGTACCTTTTTGATGCTGCAGCGACTGTACAGCGAGAGGCAGACAGTTGGGGCAGCTCTAGCATCACTTAAGACCGATGTTCCTCCTCTCTCTTTTGAGGAATATCAAACAATCGCAGCGTGTCTCCAAGTGCTCTCCCCATTTTATGCAGCAACTGTGGAACTGTCCCAGGAGAAGAGAGTGTCGGGTTCAATGGTGATTCCACTTGTGAAGATGTTGTTCCAAGCAGCCCGAGAAGTAACATCGAGGACCACAAACTTAACGGCAACACTTCTTGGACAGAATATTATTGCAACCCTCATAAATAAGTTTGAAAACCTTGAGAGCTCAAGGGTCCTGTCACTCGCCACACTGCTGGATCCTAGATTTAAACTCATTGGATTTTACAGTCCTGAAAAGGGCCAGATTGCTGTACGGAAACTTACAGGTGAATGTGCAGCAGTGGTGAAGCACACACGAGTGGAGACTTCATCAGATGATCACACACCACAACCATCAACAAGCGCACAAAATCCATCCTCCACAGACAGTTGTGAGTTGGTAATTATGAACACACACAGAAACTTGTCCCTGTTCATGACTGTCAAATCTTTATTTTTCTTTCAGCTTCCCTTTGGTCAAGTTTTGATCGAGATGCAACACTGGCACGAGCACACAGAAACCATACATCAGATGCCACAGTCGAAGTTCAGAGATACTTGTCTGATCCTCCTTTGGAAAGATCTGAGGATCCGCTGGCCTACTGGGATGGTCACAGAAATGTTTATCCACATTTGTTTTTGTTGGCTAAACAATATTTATGCGTACCAGCCTCATCTGTGCCTTGTGAACGTGTTTTCTCAAAAGCTGGAGAAGTTGTAAGCAAAAAAAAGAAATCGCCTGAGTCCAAATACAGTGGAGAAACTTTTATTCCTAAATAAAAACCTCTGATTTCCCATCCCCTGATTTCATGACTGAGTTACACAAGCACAACCCACCTTCCCTGAACCTACAGTTTTCTAAAGCACCCTCTCTCAATCCCAGATACTAGTCAACATATCTACTGAATCAGCTGAACATACAGCTTTTCTGAATAAGTGAAACTATAATGTAACACAGTACACTAAAATTAAAGATATTTGACCATCCGACACTTGCGGGGGGTGGGGGGTGGGGGGGTAGCCACAGCGCGACTGAGAGCAGATCTCCGAACGCGTGAAGTTCCTCCTTTTACTTCTTGAGTTTGAATGAATGGACACTTCCTGCTGTCAGAAGGCAGGAAACGTGGCCTTATATGGTGTTTTGAGGGGTGGGAATTATGTAAATAACCTCTACGCGTGCACGCGCAGCTGTTTAGGACAGGTGGGATTCATTAAATTTACGCAGCCATTTACACACGTTTCCTCAGGATAGAAGACTTTGTTGAATCTGACGTGGCATGTTCGTACGAACGCTTCGTACGAACAAAAGTAGGAGAAATTTAGGATAAAAATACGAACATTTTCGTGAATGAGGGCCATTGTCCTTTGATTATTTCTTATAGCTTGCACTTTCACATTTTCTTTATTCAAAATTAATCTTTTTTTTTTTTTGCATTTCATACAGAAGAGACATGAAAGACAAGATGCAATACATTTTAGAAATTCAAAAGAATTTTTTACTATATGGCACACTAAGAGCATAATTATATTCTCAATCACCAGCAGTCTATAAAGTAATTTGCAGGGGAGGAAGCTCACCAAATATGCAGTGTTGTGTCCTTGAATGGCTTCTTGCTTTCCGAACAACGCTCGTCTTTCTTTCCAGCCCAGTTGAACCGACTGGCCAGGGTGTTTGTCATAACAGTTGCCAACATTCGTCTTAGCAGGTGATCTGAATTAGTGCCTCCAATCAAAACCAGGCGAGCAATCTAAATCAGAGAAAAGAAAATTAAGGCACTGCATTACAAATGGCATGACATCATTTATTTTATAAACACAGAGGAACAAATTAGTTTTAACACTTCATGCATGCACTGATAATCCAGCACAGTGTTCATTTATGTTCATGTGAGTCACTTAGTTTAACCATATTAACCCCCTGATCCCAATCAATAACAATAATAATCATTTTATTTGAAAAGCGCCTTTCAGAACACCCAAGGACACTTACAACATTAGATTCATCATAGAAGAATGTGTGAAAATAAAGTTAGACAAGCAGGCATGAGTTACAGAGAATTAGTCATATCAATAGCTAAACAATACAGCAGGGGAGTCCAAACATTTTGTCACATGGGCCAAAATCATAAAGTCAGAAGGACTTAAGGGCCAAAACTATTTTTCCTTTACCTGCTTAACAATAAACTATGCATTGAATACTTAAAGAGGAACTAAACACAGGTTGAGACGGTAACACCTCCCCCTAAGCAGATCCAAAATCACCCTCAAAATGGGCGTGTCGAGAGACAAGGAGGGGTGGAGGTAGAGTTGTGCTTTTGTTCACGTCTCCACCAGCAACAACCTAAAACAAATTAAACCTCTAGCCAACAACATACACCAAGCAACAACAAAGGATAAACATGTAGATGTATTTATCTATTCCACCCATTCCATCCAAAACCTAAGGCTCAAGAAAATTGGGAAAAAAAAGAAAAGAAACCGTTTGTCAGGAGTGAAATGTGGCACTTCCATATAAGGTATGAATGCTGCAGGACCTTCTCATTTCTGCAGGAGATTGGCTCTGCTTGAACCACTTCCGTGACGTCAGAGTGAGAAAATATGTCACAGTGAGAATCCTAGACCAATAAGAAAATTAAGGTGCAATCCCTCTGTTCAACCCATAGGGGTTACCGTAAACACGTTTTTAGACCGGGGTTTAGTTCCTCTTTAAAAATCAGGGGTAGACATAAGGATTTTTTTCAGGTTTTCCAGCGGACCTGTTGACATAGTGCTGGACGATAATTCAATAACGATAAATATCGCGATATACTTTTATTCAATAACGATGATATGAAGTTTAAGCATATTTTCGATATTTCGATAGGATTTTACAACGTTTTTCTGTTTCTGTTCGGGTTGGAGCGGCTGCTTCAACAACCCGCCCGGACAGAAAAAGCTGTGACACAAAACGTGCGTGGTGACGTCGTTGTTACGCAGCGCTCACTCCAGCAGCAGGCGTTAGCGGTAGCAGGCTAAAAGCTAAGCTAGTCTCCAAAGCGCGTTAAGTTTTCGCTTCAAAACGAGTCAAACGAGTGCTCATGACCGTCAGAATGTGACTGAACAAAGTTTCACAAGCGAAGAGAAAGCAGACGACATCACTGATGAGAGGAAAGACTAATTCGTCGGTGTGGACGTAGTTCGGTTTTGTTAAACTGCAGGTCTCATCTGCAGCGAGTCCTACTCGGTTTCTTTATTTTGCAAAACGTGACAAAGTCGTTCTAACTAGCGGTGGAAACATCTATTCTAACTTGTTTAATCTGAAGAGTTTCCACTCGATATAATATGAGAGTCAGAAGATGAAGAACAATAAAGTTTGAGCCAACGTTTCCCTGAAACTACAACGTAAACAAACAGCCCCAGCAGCGCTGCATGTTTTTTTATTCAAAATAAAACAAATTCATCAGAAGAAGAAAAAACACTGAATGAAAATGTGCAGAAAGACGAAAATAGTGTTTTAATATCTGCCCCTTGTTTAAAAAATACAAAATAACTACAAACAAACAACAACCTTCACTTCACCTGCACCACACCTTCCCAACAACTTTGATTTAATCATATTTTAAAACATATAAATAGTTTTAGAAATGTTTATGGTGATATCAAGTCAACACAATCCTGTTTCCTGATTTACAACTCAGCTCCTTCAAACTAGTCCTAAATGGAGGTTTTACAAACATTTACATTCCCTTCAGGGTTTAATAACTTTAAACAAATTTTTATTGAATATTTGGGGGGTAATTTTTTTTTCAGTTTTATACATGACTTGTAAAATACTATGTTCAACCAAATCATAAAATTTTAATAATTTAAACTGATGAAATATTTGTTGGGTGACCATAGCACTTCCTACTAATAATTCTTGTAGCTCTTTAAAAACAAAACAAAAAAAACAGGGTTTGTAATAGTTTTACATGCTTTTCCCCAAACTTCAATACAACAGATTAAATATGGAACAATCATTACATTATTCAATATATTCAAAACTTTGTCATTCAAAAACTATTTTACTTTATACAGTAATGCAATTGATTGTTATTTTTATTCTTAAAGGGGACCTCAGATGCATTTTTTAAAATTTTATGTTATTTCTTTGTGCTATCTAGACCCTATTCCTTCAATTTAATGCACAAAATAATTCTTAGATAATCAATTATACCCTTTTTAATTCTGCAATATTTAACTTTCGTTTTGAACGAACGGTTTCTGATAGAAGTTCTGAAGTCCACGCCCTTCAACAATCTGTTTACGCCCTCTGCACAGCCAGTATCTGTAATGTGTTGTTGTTTTAAAATTAGCTCTTTTTTTAATTATTCATTTGACTTACTGTTAGTGCTAGCTTAAGATAACTTACCGAAACCCGTCTGAGCGCGCCGCAATGTGCTGCTCCTTTTAGCATGAGACCTGCCGAATCCGATGCTAATGTTAGCTTGTTCCTCTTCCGGTTTTCGCCAGCTCCGCTCATTGCACGCGGAGACTTTGAGAGTTATCGCTGTTCCAGTCAAGACACACACACAACGTTCACTAAGTGTCTCCCGTAAATTAATCCGTAAGGAGAAGGTCCTCGCTGCTGCGAGGCTTCTGCCAGGCTGCAGCGAGGCTGTACAGTTGAAGCTCCGCTCCATCCGCCAGAAGAGGGTCCCGTTGACGCCGGGGTCTGCTCGTTTAATTTTTGCCGGCTGCGCGTTCGGAGCGATCGCAAATACACTAAAAATTGAACTAAAACATAAAAATAACAATTATACTTTATTTATAAAGCCATTTAAAAAACCACAGCTGCAACAAAGTGCTGTACACATGAAATTAATAACATATAAACAAAAGATGAGATGAAATCATGAAAAACAACAGTCATGAAGTGGGTTGAGCCTGACATGGGGTTGCTAGGTGAGGGGCTGGACTCAGGTTGGGGTGGGTTGTCCTTGCTCGCCTGTGACGTCAAAGGCGAGATTGACTTCCAGTTTATTTCAAAAACGAACCGTTTTTATCACAGTAAAATAAATCTACTTAGAGTAAATAAACCACTGGGTGCATTTTTTTGGCCTTTGGACTGTTTTTTTATGAAGTAAATACCCAAAGTTGAGTAAAAAAACATTAAAAAGTGAATTTTGAATGTGTGGTCCCCTTTAAGTAATTTCCATGAGATTTCTATGTCAGCTTCTTATAAATAACAACACCCACAAGTTTTATTTAATTAACTATGAATTTCAATGCTGTAAATTTTAAAGATGTTTAAAGTTAAAACTATTAATATTGACACAGTTGAGAATTTTATGGCAAGAAAGTTCATGCTCAATAATCCACGTACCAAATCCAATAATTTTCAGTCGGGTCATCTGGACAGTTTCTTTTTTATAGAAACTGGATGGAGGATGGAGGGTGAAACGTTTCTATAAAAAAGAAAGTGTCCAGATGACCCGACTGAGAATTATTGGGTTGAGAAGTTTATGTTTATTTGATGGTGATTTCCATCTTTTTGGAGGCTAAATACAAATACAAGGAGAACATTAATTTATTTGTATAGTTTATAGTTTTTTTTAGGCTTTTATATTGTTTATATCGATATCGAATTATATCGATATCGACCGAAATTAAGAACTATATCGTGATAAAAATTTTGGCCATATCGTCCAGCCCTATGTTGACATAATCTGGTTGTCCGCAAAACATTCCAATCCAAAAAAAACCTCAATAAAATATAATAGGTAGACTATATTGTTCCGTATACAATGTTTACTATATATAAATATTCTCAGTCAGCAGTTTAACAGTTTCAGGAGCTGCTTGAGTAAAACTCCTCCTCATCCTCTTCTTTGAAATAGAGAGCAAAAATCAACATCCAACAACCATAAACTTTCTGCTTATAGGTCAAACATTTTCATTTAAATACTAGTAAACTGTGTACATGACCTTATTAAAGTTACAGTTTAGTGTTCTTAGAACTGAAGACTTTCTGAGGAAAGAGGTTTTTAAACATCTTTTCTACCATTTTAGTGTTTTCAACTGAGGAGCTTTGATATATTCATTTAAAAAATATAGCACAAGAATATCTCTGCACAGAAAAAAATAAATAAATAAAAATTACTTTAACTTTTTTTTAACCAAACTGACAAGTTTCTCCACTGTAATTGTTGTGTGATGTAAAGGCATTGAAACACCTGGTTCAATTTAGAAGATATTTAAGATTAACTACAAGCACCTGAAGCTGACTCAGAGAACTCTGTGATTTTAGAGAAAGATCAAAGCCAAATGTAGACACGGTGCACCCCAAATCAACTTTTTTTAATAAAGTGCATTAAAACAATGGCCGCTGACACAAAGTGCTGTACATGAGGAACATTATTCTATAATTTAAAGCAGATTGGAGTGAAGCAAAATCAGCTTTTGAGTAGAAGTCACTAGATAGCTTTAAGAGTTTTGTTATTTAAAGACAAATAATTGTTATTGTTCCCAATATTTTTAATTATAAGATTTTACTTTGTGATAAATTTGCCCAAATAACAAATAGAATTTCTCCATCTACATCAAACACTGATTTTAGGGACAAATTTGGGGGGACAAATTTGTAAACAAATTAGTATAATTCTTGATCTGAAGTCAGGGGCCACACAAAATCGTTTCAGGGGCCACAAATGGCCCTCGGGCCACACTTTGGACATCCCTGATACCAAAGCTGGGCACCGCTAATTAAAAAATTAGTTCCACAATTTCTAAAACGCTTATTAATTTTTTTAGGTCCACAATTTCAAATGCACAAAGGCCTTATCAAAATTAGGGGAAGCTAATCTAATCCGCTATTTATATTCAACAATTTGTAGCCAGCAACGTTTTGCAATATCTGCACCACACTGCCAACTACAGGCGTATAAACTAATATACACCTCACCTTGCCCTACTTTTTAACAGCGATTCGCTCCGGGTGTCATCTATTAAAATACAACTTTCACTCAGGGTCCAAAATTTTAAAAGTTGTTTAATGTGTGGAATGCTTTTCGACTGCTTCTTTGTCCTTTTTTTGTTTGTTTATTGTAGATTTTTCATTAAAAATGCATCGATAAACTTATTTTTAACTGTTTTCTGGAAAACTGAAGTGCCCTGCAATGCATTATGGGTATACAGATGACGAAGGTGCTATACAAATAAAGTTTATTGTTTATTATTTAATGATTTATTTTTAAGCCACAAAATGAAAAAGCTGTGAATTTGTGCTTGTTAATTTCTGTGCACATGTCATGTGCATGCATGAAAACCTTGATTTTCTTTGGAAAGAAATAAAGAAGAAATAAAAAAACATTTCCAGACACTATTTTACTGTATTACTGAAAAAACACATCTACTCAAAAATTGTGGTGGCCATGAGTAAATAAACACAATGTGATTAAACAAATATATAAAAATATAAAAAGTATATACACAACAAAATGCCTATAAAACATAAGCTGGTGAAAATTCTCAGTCGTCCAGGACATGATAAAATCAAAAAAGGCGTTCAATACAAGATCAACTGGACTTTATTTGTTGCAGAAAACGTTCAGAATGGCAGCTGTGAGACTGAAGTTTTATGCGTTTTATTAGTATAAAACTTCTTCTCAGTCTTACAGCTGCCATTCTGGATTGAAAAAGCCTTTTGGATAAAGGGTGAAACGTTTTCTGCAACAAATAAAGTCCAGTTGATCTTGTATTGAACGCCTTTTTTGATTATAAAACATGAGAAATAGAAAAAAAATGTTTTTAGTCACTTAGTGTAACAGTTTTATTCCCTGCCCTTCCTCAACTTCAGGCTACTCTGACTGTTCTTCTGTGCTCATCTCCAGCTGCACTGGAGGGGATGGGTGTGTTATATTTGGTGAACAGATCGATGAGTACCTGCTCACCCAAAAAGGCAGCATCGGTCAACACCACGTTTAAATCTCAAATACACGGGTGTGTCGCCACGGCATTTATACATGATGAAAGTAACCCAAATACATAAAACTAACGACTCGCCGTCGAATGGTCGACACAAAACGCACAATAAAATCCTTCGGCCACGTTAATTTGGCTTGAAACAGCTGGGTTTTCTAAGGATTTCCATTAGTAACCCACAACCAACCGGCAGACAGTTAGCGTCTATAGGTACTCAACAGATTTAATGAAAAGTAATAAAAATACATGAAAATAACGACTCACCGTCGCGTGGTATACACAGAACACAAAATAGAATCCCCCGGCCGCGTTAATTTGGCTTGAAACAGCTGGGTATTCTAAGGATTTGTCCAAGTACCCAGCACAAACAGCTAGCCACGGAATTAGCCTCTGAGTTCACCTCTAACCCGGAAGCTGTCGAGATGGAATAGTCCATTTTTAGTAGGGGGATAATGAAATCAACCGTTTTTTAAATTGCTTATTTAATGATTGTTTTCATCGTAACTATAATTATTTTTATGTTAAATGTAGATTAACAAGCAGGATCAATGTTAGGAATTAGGTGACTGGCCGGGGCGCGGCGGGGCCGGGGCCTCATGCTGATGGGATCCCCAGGCATTTACCTACATGGTAGATCCCCCCCTCTGCTCCCTCCCCCCTCCAACCCTCCCTCACCCTCACACCCTCCTCCTCTCTGCTGTTTACGGTAGGGAAAAAGGTAAAACAAGCAGCATTATGAGCTTGTAAATAAGTTTATTGGTTTTTACTGATAGATAATTAGTTATTAGCGGTACTGCATTTTAAATAAAAATAGCAGAAATCCGCTTATGAATTATAAAAGTTAGTCAATTCACAAAAACGCTGACAAAAAGTTTAGGTCCACTGTAAGCGGAATAGCGATTTAGCGCTCCCCTAGCGGTCTGTGCCCACCTTTGCCTGATACAGTATACAGTATTTGAACAATTTCAAAACATTTCATTAATAGCAGATGTTCTGTGACACATTTTGAACTTTTAGATAAGAATTTGTGCTCAAGTACCTAGAGAGCTTAACATATTTTTCCTTGAGGAAAAATGAGCCAGACCACATTGAAATGGTCTACATTTAATAAATGAATGCAGTTCAGTCTATCAAATAAATTACCATCTTTTGACGAACTGATTCTTCCATCAGTAATGACTCCACCCCATGAAGTCTTGTTCACTGGTGACTGGCAGCTGGACAGGGAATGTATAAGTTGCGGTGGCTGGTCCCCGGATACCACCTTGTCATGTTGCCCTCTCTCAACTTGTTCTTGATGAACTGCACATCTCTGGACAGATCCTTCACCACCACAAGTACTTCAGTGAGCACTGAAGTCATCTTGTGGATGGCAAGGTCTTTAGAAGAAAAGTTAAAATCATTAAATGAGAAACAAAAATAACCTGCTAATGACACAGTGAGGAATGTCCAACAGACTTGCCTTTCAAAAGCTGCTCTTCATTGCTAGTCATCTGTGTGGTTCCATCTGTAAAACACAAACATTCATACAACTTCATCTTTGCATACATTTTGAAAGGTTTGGAGCATGTGTCTGCGCATAATTGATGTTGATTTTATTTTGGTTAGAAATGTTAGTGTTTGTTCAACAGGGAACAGTTTGTTAACAGAAAGGGCATTTTCTGTATGTAATCAGGATAGAACTCAGATGAATAGAATACACAGGACCACAATGGAAACCAGTCTCTGGGGGCTTTGTGTGATGTTTAGCTTTTAAGCAACATTGTATACCCGTACAAATTGTTAATTAGTGTTGTATAAAGTACCTCAAAGTAATACTTTAGTAAAAGTACAAGTACCTTATCATAAAATTACTTTGGTAAAAGTTAAAGTCTCCTGTAAGAATATTACTGGAGTAAAAGTCCTAAAGTATCTTATTTATTTTGTACTTAAGTATCAAAAGTAAAATATTTTCCAAAATACATTTATTGGGAGGTGATCTCTCCCAAAAAAAAAATAAAATAAAAATAATAATAATAATAATATTTTTTTAAAGGCATGCAGCAGTGATGGATTGTGTACAAACTAATGTGGTGTCAGAATGGTAACTATTTACTCTTCTGATCCAACCACAATTAAATTCACTTTATCCAGATGCAGTTTATCAGGATAGTATTTTTGGACAATAATGAGCCAGAATGAAGGAGTAACAACTTCCTACATCTTACCTTTTTTCAATGCTGTTGTCTTGAAACTGGTATGTGATTCTGAAAAAAAGAAAAAAAAAAAGAGATGGGGGATTAATATGCTGCATTGAAAAAAGCTGAAACAATGAATAATTGTAGATTTGGATCAAAATCAAGCAAGTTAATTATACTATAATATTGTTATTGTTCATTATGAAATATTAGCCTAACTAAATGTCTAATTATAACTATACCAGGACCAATACAGTCTGAGACTTTACAAAATGCACAACCAAACTTTAATAAATAATAATTTTATTTATAAAGCGCTTTCAAACAAAGTGCTGAACAGTTACAAAAAGATAAGAATCAATATAAAAAGGTTGTAAGAACAAATAAAACATTGAAAAAGGATTATATATTACAATTTTTCCTGTTTTGGCATGAGTCACCCAATATGCACGGTTTTGATTTGCTGACTCGCACCACGTGATTCAGTAACAGCACGCGATTGGTCTGTTTTTAAACGGACTAATCGCGCATTGTTACTGAATCACGTTGTGCGAACCCCCCCCCCCATGTACGCTTTTGATTGGTTAACACGCACAACGTCAGTCAGTAGCAACGCTCGATTGGCCCGTTTGAATTTGCCCGGGTAGACAAAAGATTAAAATAACACTTGAAAAGTTTCGAAACACAGCGAAATGTTAACGAATAGGTCTGACAACATACACCGAAACTGTACGGTTCAGTTTCTATTTGTAAACGGAGCTAAATTAATAAGTACACGCCAATATTCATGAATTTTTATGTTAGTTGACTTATATTAAACTACAACATACGTACATAACAATGTAGGTATTTTTAAATAAACATAGATAAGATTAAATCACTTACTGCAGAGGTGCTCAGAGTAGCATTCAATTCCAGGGTTCAGTCAGACGCACGTTGCAAAAAACCAGCAGCATGATGAAATCCGGAAGAGGTTGTGAGGTAGGGACATACCACTAGTAAAAAAAAAGAAGGGGGTGGACCGCTCCACTTTCTTATAGTACCTTGTTTTCGTGACTACACGTTATGCAAAAACAGTAAGTAATAATATTTACTGACAAGTAAGGTAATGTACTGAGAAAAATTACAACCAATTGTCCTCAACATTTAAGCTTATTTAAAATGTGATAACCCCCGCAAAATGCTCTCACCCAGAGCTGGGAAGGGAGGAGAGGGGGAAGAGAGGAGGAGGGGGTGAGGACAAACAGAGTACCTGGACTGGTCGGGATATGATGACAAAACAAAAAAGTACCAACAGTTACAAAAGGTGATTCATAATATAGTGTAAATAAAACAAATAAAGAGCAATAAAATAAAAAAATTACGTTAAAAAAATATATGAGGAAATTAAAATCAGCCAAGAAACTAAGAATTTTTCCAGCTATTTTTTCATTTACATATTAAAGATTTTGCATAGGACATTCTTCCAGTGGTTCACATTAGGTTTACATTAAAAAAAATGACATTTATGAACATAGTGTTTAGCTAATATAATCAAATTATTGATAGCATATTAATTATTTCCATTTGTATTAATTAACCCAAATTTGATTTCTTTTAAAGTGAGAGTAAGTAGCTGAATCCCTTTGGATTGGATCCACATTTTAAAATCAAGCCAAAATTGTTGAACTACCCTGTAATCAAAGAAAATATGTTCCAGGTTCTCACTCTCTGTCTCACAAAAACAACTTGCTCTCAATGGAGCCTAGAGGGACTTCAATGAAGCTCCTGTTATTATGGTTTGATTACCCCACCCCCCAAAGAATGTCATTCAAGTATGCCTCCTTTGTACTATAGCCCACCCATCACCTATCACCAGCATTTAGCATTACCTGGGATGCATGTACTGTACATAACAAAAGTCAGAGTCAGAGAGTCTTTATTGTCATTCACACCACATGTAGTACATATGATGAAACGAGATTATGTACACTGCATCCCAGTTACATCCAACAATAAAATGGAACATAAACATTACTAAGATCTAAGATGTGAACTAAGAAAAACGCCAACTAAAAATACACTAAGCACTAATACATAGAATAACATTATACTCCAACGAGCAGCACGAACATGAGTTTGCATGAGCAGATGAACACAAAACAGATCAGTAACATGAAACAGATCAGCAGCAACATGAACAGATTAGCAGCAACATGCAACAGATCAGCAATATGAAACAGATCAGCAACATGAAACAGATCAGCAGCAACATGAAACAGATCAGCAGCAACATGAAACAGATCAGCAACATGAAACAGATCAGCAGCAACATGAAACAGATCAGCAGCAACATGAAACAGATCAGCAGCAACATGAAACAGATCAGCAGCAACATGAAACAGATCAGCAGCAACATGAAACAGATCAGCAGCAACATGAAACAGATCAGCAACATGAAACAGATCAGCAGCAACATGAAACAGATCAGCAGCAACATGAAACAGATCAGCAGCAACATGAAACAGATCAGCAGCAACATGAAACAGATCAGCAGCAACATGAAACAGATCAGCAGCAACATGAAACAGATCAGCAGCAACATGAAACAGATCAGCAGCAATATGATGTGATATTTCACAGTGACCATTCTGGTTAGATATTCATGAGTCTAACAGCCTCAGGGTAGAAGCTGTTCCTCAGTCTAGTGGTTCTACACTTAATGCTCCTCAACATCCTTCCTGAGGGGAGTGGGGCAAAAAGTGTGTGTGCTGGGTGAGTGTGGTCCTTCATGATGCAGGTGGCTCTCTTCCTGCATCTGGAGGTGTAAATGTCTGTGATGGTGGGGAGACTGACTCCAACATCTTCTGTGCAGCCTTCACCACTCTCTGCAGAGCTTTTCTTTCTGCAGCTGTGCAGCCTCTATGCCACACATTGATGCTGGAGCACAGGATGCTCTCCACTGCACACCTGTAGAAGGAGGTGAGGACTGAGCTGCTCAGACCAGCTCGTCTCAGCCGCCTGAGGAAATAGAGTCTCTGGTGAACTTTCTTGATCAGGCTTTGCACCAGCTCTCCAGGTGTTCCACCTCCTGCTTGTAGCTGGACTCATCATAGTTTGTGATGCATCCCACCACAGCTGTATCAGCTGCAAACTTTATGACAACCTGGATGGGTATCTGCACAATCATATGTGAGCAGAGTGAACAGGAGAGGGCTCAACACACATCCTTGAGGAGAGCCAGTGCTGAGGGTTATGGTGGAAGAGGAGAAGTTGTGGATCATCACTGACTGAAGTCTGTTAGTTAAGAAGTCAAGGAACCAGTTGCAAATGGAGGGGCTTAGTCCTAGTGTGAGTAATTTGTCCATCAGGGTTTGGGGGATCATGATTTTGAAGGCAGATGTGAAGTCCACAAAGAGCATATGGGTGTATGAGTCCTTCTGTTCCAGGTGGGTGAGAGCAGTGTGGACCACAGAGGAGATGGCATCCTCTGTTGATTGGTTCTCACAGTATGCATACTGGTGAGGGTCCTTGTTGATGATGGTTGTTTTGATGTGGGTCATGACCAGTTTTTCGAAGCATTTAGCGACTATCGGGTGAGGGCCACTGGCCAACAGTCATTCAGAGCAGTCACTGTAGAGCTTTTTTGGACTGGGATGATGGTGGTGTGGTCTTCAGGCAGACGGGATCTGTCTACAGGGCAAGTGAGGTGTTAAAGATATTGGCCAGCACCTCGCAGAGCTGATCGGAACTTTCAACACTTTCCCAACACTTTTTTTTTGGATTATGGTATTTTGACCAATTGGGGTTAGGATTTCCAACTAAACGCAGTGATAGGACCACCAAACTCACAGATCCTGTTCTCCACGACAATCCTGACCGCAATCTGTGAGATTTGTGTCTGTCCTACTTTTACCTATGAATTATGGGTATTTGTATTTGGACAAATTGGGGTTAGGATTTCCACCTAAACGCAGTGATAGGACCACCAAACTCACAGATCTTGTTCTCCATAACTCCCTGACCGCAATTTATGAGATTCCTGTCCGTCCTACGTTCTCCCTATGAATTATGGGTATTTGTATTTTAACAAATTGGGGTTAGGATTTCCAACTAAACGCAGTGATAGGACCACCAAACTCACA
>JBBPBX010087176.1:0-14757 GCA_038048925.1 Garcialebias charrua
ATCATATCTACCTAAGTAGTGGTTGGCTCTCTGAACTCTTTTCCTCTCATTATTTTGCTGCTATAATTACAGATGATCTCAGCTTTTAAATATTAATATCCTATCACAACTCTAGAAAACAAAACTTTGTTTCAAAATCTGTACCAGCTGCTCACATGATCAAGGAAGACCATCAGCCTAACGATGGATCGTTAGCACCCTGATGGTTGTTTGCTATTCACAGAGGGCTGAGTGATACTAGCAATAACAGCATTGTAAGAGGGGGACAGTTGAACCCGGAGGCCTCCACCTCCGTTTAATGATGGACGGTTTCTTTTCACAAAGATGGCCTCCTTTACTCCTCTCTCAAACCATCGTTCCTCTCTATCAAGGATGTGAACATCTTCATCCCTGAAAGAGTGACCGCTGGCCTGGAGATGAGTGGAGCACAGACATCATCAGGTCAGGACTCTGCGGTCTACACTCATCTCCAGGCCAGCGGTCACTCTTTCAGGGATGAAGATGTTCACATCCTTGATAGAGAGGAACGATGGTTTGAGAGAGGAGTAAAGGAGGCCATCTTTGTGAAAAGAAACCGTCCATCATTAAACAGAGGTGGAGGCCTCCGGGTTCAACTGTCCCCCTCTTACAATGCTGTTATTGCTAGTATCACTCAGCCCTCTGTGAATAGCAAACAACCATCAGGGTGCTAATGATCCATCGTTAGACTGATGGTCCTCCTTGATCATGTGAGCAGCTGGTTTTGGCTGTCATCAGCCAACTGGTTGATCCACTATGAGAAGGTGCTATTTAATAAGACTGAGCTGAATACAGCACCTCAGACTGAAGAAGTCTTTCGGAGGAAAGACGACAAGTTTCTACAAAAAATTTTTTTTTGAATGGCCAGAGGACCAGACAACTTTTTTTTAGATTTTTCTACCTGGATTATTGAGCATGCATCTGGATGTATTGCACAGTGTGCATGAGTTTCCATTATAGAATTATGAAAATATTCTAATTTTCTCAGAGAGTTTTGGGTTTTCATTATCTGTAAGCCATAATCATTGAAATTACAAGAAATAAAGGCTTGAAATGTCTCTACGTGTAATGAATCTACATATGAGTTTCACTTTCTGAAGTGACTGGAATTTTTTTTTAACCTTTTCATGATATTCTATTTTTTGTAGATGTTCTTGACTTGTATAGTAGCAGTAATTAGAGAGACAGGTCGGAAGGTACTTGGTATATCCAGTGGCGGTCCGTGGCATGTGCGAACAGTGCGGCTGCACAGGGCGCCATCCAGCAGGGGGCGGCATAAGAGGAGACCTCGCTCCTCGTTTTTTTTATTTATTTAAATATTTTACAACTTTTGTTTTTAACAACATAACACAGAACACTACCGCGTTGCTCCTGGGCCGCCCCACCCTTAATTTATTCACATGTCCTCAGTTTAATCACTGCAGCAGCTGCTGGGTGCATTTCCTCAACCCAGGTCGTCCGCCCCATGTCCACTTTCAGTTTCGATTTCACGGAGGTGACACTATGTGCGGTCAGTGGAAAGATGGAAGAGAGGAAGAGTGAAGAGAAAGATTAAAAAGAGAGAGGCTCTGGAAACAGACACAGCTAAATGTGCAAACAATGACACATTTTTCACTCAAACAGCTGCAGTTTGTTAATGAGAGATCAAACAGGTAAGACATGCTGTTGAATTTTGCTGCAAAACACTGTTCAAGTTAATTATCAAGTCAATGAATTTTGTGGTATGTAGCATTGTGGCATAACATACTGTTAAATAATTTAAATAATATTATATGAGTCTGGATGAAGACCTGGGGCCTCATGTATCACAGACTTGCGTGGATTTCTTACTGAAAAGTGACGTACGGTCAAATCCAGAAAAGTGTCTACGCACAAAAATATCCAGATTTATCAAGCTGTGCGTACACCGGTATCCACGCACATTCCTTTTGTACATCACAATGAACGTGGAACTGAGCGCACGTGAGACACCTCCCCTGACACGCCTACATTTACATATGTTAAACAGATGCAAATTACTTCCTGCATGTGTGAAGGACATGTTTGTTTGATCCCTGCGCGATCAGAAATGATCTCTAGATTCAGGAAAACAATGGATTTAATATAATATGAGTGAGGACAAACATCCTAAGTAAGAATAGTAATAAACTGTGTTCATCACGCAAAGAACGAGTGATTGTGTGCCGGTATTCGTGTGCGCGCACGCTGCTGTCAGGTGCGCCACCGGCTCATTCATTCATTCTGAGTGAAAATATTAACTTTGCGCACGAGTTAATTACCATAATTACTGTAAACACAGAGGAACTTACTTGGATGTTTGCTAGAACATAGATCTTCGTTTATTTAATAGATGATATGAAGAAACGAGTCTCTGCGTCTCAGTGGAGACTTTTCATGACATGACGTGATGTTGGAGTCTCCAAAGCGCGCGCTGCAGCCTTGTGCGCAATCTGTTTGTCTGTGAAGCTTTTACTCCCATACAAGTTATAAATGGTGTACTTTCACGTGTCATTTTGGAGACATCTACAATAAACACAGATAATGACACACCTCCACTGCCGTGTAACACCGGCGAGGGTGCACGCGCGCTCAAAGCGCGACCATAACTCAGCCTTTGGGATCATATGGATGAGACCATTCCATTGGACATGAATCGGCTTTGTGTGGACTGGACTGGCACAGCCCTGATCGACCTGCCAGCTCCCTCTAAGCTCCTGTGGAACCCCAGTTTCTGCACGTGCACGCGTGATGCGCGGCCCCTGTGTTGCGCCAGTGCGCAGCAGTGGCAAACTGAAAAATGATTATTTCTGAAAACGGCTGATAAGCCATATCCTAGATCAGAGAATTATATCTGTTTATAAATAAATGCTCTGCGTGTTACACTATCTATATGCTCTAGTAAGGCTGAATGTATCCGTTCCTGTTACATTTATTTTTTGCACAACTTTGCGCGTCCATGTGGATGTACTTGTTAATCGTGTGTTTGGTGGGAATATTAATCATTTTCACATCATGAACAGTTAATAGTAATAATAATAATAATAATAATAATAATAATAATAATGAATTCAATTTATAACGCACTTTTCATTAATGAAAATCTCAAAGTGCTACAAAGTGCAACAGAATTAAATGTCGATAAAACAAATAATAAAACAGTTAAAATCAACAACAGTATCAACTCAGATCAAAAGTAGAATCATGAGGAGGAAGAGTATGCTCGGTTAAAAAGAAAGGTCTTCAAGCCGCTCGAGTCAACCACAGACTGTGGGGCTTCAGTTTCTCTGAATCACCTGTAAGTGTCGCCAAAGGAACAAGAACCACAGAAACGTGCGTACGCAAGCAGGGGAGCTGGCGTGGAAATGTACGTGGATGCGCAGATATTCACGTTCATTTCAGTTTTGATACATACGGGGTTTTGCGTGGAAAGTGACGTGCGCAATGTTTTTGTGCGCACGCACGGTTGATACATGAGGCCCCTGCTCTATATGAAAAGTGCCCTGAAATGTTAGATAACCCTTTAATGAAACTGGCCTGAATTGATTATAAATCTTTGTAAAAAAGGGGAGATTTGTGCAGTTATGACAATTTTTTAAACGTGATTTAATGTCAGGAGTGATGAGGGGATTATTCCTGTCAGTCTGAAGGAACAGGTGAGCTGTTCTAACTCTGTGTGAACAAACAAGCATTAGTTCCAATATAAACACTTTCTAAACGACAGTAGTGACATTATATTGTTATCATTAAAAGTAAGATAATATATACATAAAGCAATGAAAGGGAATAGTATGAAAGTAATATGAAATAAGCCTGCATATTTTACCATTGAAAATATATTAATTGGTTAAGTCAAAATGTGTTTTCCATATCAAATGTGCTAAATCTTTACAGATAATTGTTCTGATGCTCAATAAATGTAGTCCTCTGGACAGATTCTTCTTTGTATCAAAAAGACTTCTTCAGTCTGAGGAGCTGTGACAAACTCAGTCATCGTTCCTCCTTGATACAGAGGAAAGATGGTTTGAGAGAGGAGTAAAGGAGGCCATCTTTGTGAAAAGAAACCGTCCATCATTAAACAGAGGTGGAGGCCTCCATGTTCAACTGTCCACCTCTCACAATGCTGTTATTGCTAGTATCTTACTGTTCATATAAAATATTTGATAATGTTCTTATAGAAACAATTCTTGAATAATGTTCATAATGTGTTAATGCTACATGTTTGTCTCAGGCTACTTCTTGTTCTGCCATTAACTCTAAATACTTATTGAATAGTTTATATATGTAGGTAAAACTAGATGTTGAACAACCCATTAAAATACACCAGAATGCAGGAAATGGCATCTATTTTATTCAAAATTTTCTGGGAGAGGACCCCCACTGGCAACCTAGCCGGGGGGGGGGGGGCATCTGGGTTGCTCGCACAGGGCGCCAAATAGGCTAGGACCGCCTCTGGGTGTATCCTCTGGACAGAGAAAAGACCAGAAGAAAACATGGTGGTGTAATTGTGAAGTGCAGAATTTATCTAGAGAGGAAAAGGTTAGCCAAGAACAAAAGAAACAATAGAGGACTGAAGTGGATAGACAGGAAGGATATGCAATGTAAGGCAAGGAGGGAGGTAGCAAAGGTAAAGCAGACGGTGTGTGATGAGTTGTATAAGAGGCAGGAGAGTAAAGAGAAGGACTTGTAATGACTGCCAAGACAGAGGGATCAGGCAGGTAAGGATGCACAGCAGGTTAGGCTTGTTAACATATAAATGGTAATGTTCTAACTGATGAGAAATGTGTGTTGGGAAGATGGAGTACTTTGAGGCGGTAACAAATGAGTTCATATAAACTGCAACAGGAAGTGGGAAAGATTAATAAGAATTAAGTTCTGAAAGCTTTGAAGAGAAAGAAGATGGGAAGGCAGTTGGACCTGATGACATACCGAAAGGTATAGCGATATCTAAGAGAAATGTAGGGAAGGTTTTGATTTAATTCTTCAATGGCATATGTGAGAGTGAAAAAAATGCCTGAGAAATTAAATGCGCTGGTGTCCATTTTAAGAACAAGGGTGGAATACAGACTTGTAGCAACTACAGGGGAATTAAGTTGATGAGCCACATGATGAAGATCTAGGAGAGAGTTGTGTAAGTTAGACTTAGACAAGAGGTGACTATCTGTGAGCAGCAGTATGGTTTCATGCCAAGAAAGAGCACCACAGATGCCATCTTTGCTTTGAGGATGTTGATAGAGAAGTACAGAGAGGGTCAGAAAGAACTCCATTGTGTGTTTGTGGATTTAGAAAAAGCATATGACAGGGTGCCAAGAGAGGAGGTGTGGTATTGCATGAGGAAATCTGGAGTGGCAGAAAAGTATGTTAGACTGGTACAGGACATGTATGAAGACAGCAGGACAGTGGTGAGATGTGCTGTAGGAGTGACAGATAGCTTCAAGGTGGAGGTGGGATTGCATCAAGGATCGGCTCTGAGTCCCTTCTTGTTTGTTCTGGTGATGGACCGACTAACAGATGAGGTCAGACAGGAATCCCCATGGACTATGATGGTTGCAGATGACATTGTGATCTGTGGTGAGAACAGGGAACAGGGGGAAGAGAACTTGGAGAGGTGCACTTCAAAGAAGATGAATGAAAGTCAGATGAAGCAAGACAGAGTGTGTGTGAATGAGAAGGAGGCAGGTGGAACAGTGAGGCTACAAGGAGCAGAAAGTCTAGGCAAGATGGTGAGGATGGAGAAAACTTTCAGGTGTGATTGGTGACTAAATGTGGCAGGAAAGGTAACAGGAATGGTTTACAAGACAGTGGTGAGACCATGTATGTCGTACGGTTTGAAGACAGTGTCACTGACAAAAAGACAGGAGAAAGAACTGGAAGTAGCAGAAATGAAGATGCTGAGGTTCTCCTTAGGAGTGACAAGGATGGATAAGATCAGGAATGAGATCATCAGAGGTACAGCACATGTTGAACAACTGGGAGATAAAGTTAGGGAGGCCAGACTGAGATGGTTTGGACATGTCCAGAGGAGGGACAGTGGATATATTGGTAGAAGGATGTTAGAAATGCAGCTGCCAAGAAAAAGACATAGAGGAGATATATGAATGCAGTTAGAGAGGACATGGAGGTACAGTAGTTGGAGTGAGGATGGAATACTTTATGAAGATGCATAAAATCCCTGAATATATTTTGCATGATTATTGTGAATGGAAAAACAGGTTAAACAAGATTTATATAAATGATGGAAGAAACAAAACTTCAGAATCTAAAATAAAAGTCAATTGTCACCCTTGTTTTATTGTTGATAGACATGATTAATTAAACAATGACGACACATTTTTGTGCCTATAAAGGAGCATTTTTGAACCTGAAATTACATTTTGTATCTCAGGAATATCTCTTGAACTGCACTTGTTGTGGACTTTATCGGAAAACAAAACTGGGAGAAATTGTGCCAGTTTTCAATTTGAAACAAGCGGAATTGGTACATTCTCACATTTTAGTCCGAGTTTAGTAAACATGTGAAAAAAATTCTAGATTTACAAAAACAAAAACGAGACGAGTTCAAGACAGGTTTCAGATGCCTGCAATAATGTCTGCAACTATTTTGAGAAAAGAAATTGACTTGCTGATTTTTTTTTCCTACATGTTCAAAAATCTAGTGACATGAGAGTGAGGCTTTGCAACTCCTGCATGGAAACTGAAAACCTTATGCAAACGTGGTTTGATATTTGTAGCAGAGATTCCAGTTTGAAGGTACTTCCCTCTTTTAGATATGGTAAGCACAATTTCCCCCATTTCTTATAACTGCCTGTATCCATTTTTGTTCATGCATGTTTTTTCCTTGTCTACCCACACGCTCTTTCCTTGGGCCACTTTCCCCTCGGCCTTTATGCGATCATGTTGCTTAGTAACAAGCCGAAGAATGATGAGTAAGAGTAGGATGTGTTTCAGATGCCTCCTGTGTGAGATTTAATGTGTCCTCACACCAACTGCAAAAACACAGGGCAATTTGGCCTCGATAACAGGACCATGATGCTTACAGTGCATGTGTGACACGTCAGAGTTCAGGTGTGAGGATTTAGAAAAATCTGGCTGCAATGAAAACAGCTATCCTTTCTGTGGTTTGTATGGTTGGAAACTGGAAAGTTGTGGTTTTGCCAAGAAAGTGTTTTATAAATAGGAAAATATCCATCCATCCATCCATCATCTTTAGCTGCTTCTTCCTTTCATGGTCACAGGGGTCACTGGTGCCCATATCAGCCATCACTGTACGAGAGATAGGGGACACCCTAAACAGGTCTCCAGTCCATCACAGGGACACATGAGACAAACAAGACAAACAACCGTTCACTCTCTCACCCTCATCTAGGGACAATTGAGAGTTACCAATCAGTCTAACATGCATGTTTTTAGTGGAAGAAACTGGAGTAACCGGAGAAAACCCAGATATGCACAAGAGAACACGCTAACGCCATCCAGGAAACCTCCCCTGGCGAGATTAGATCCAACAGCCTTCTCGCTGAGAGGCAGCAGTTTTACCAAATGCGCTAACATGCCACCCTCAAAATAACCAACTAAGTTAAATTTGTTAGCGTTTTTGTTGTTTGGTATTGTATATTGTTTTGCACTCTTAGTGTTTAGCGTATATCTTAGTTTATATCCTAGATCCTTTATTTACAATTTCTTTTTTACACTTTATACTTTTGCTATTGTTGGATGTAACTGGGGCCCTGTGTACGCAATTTCATTCCACCTCATGTGCCACATGCAATGCAAATGACAATGAAACCTTCTTGAACTTGAACATGATGATTTCCGATCTCCAGTTTTCACCTTTTTACAACAGCTTTTTTCACAGGTCATGAATAAGGTGCATGGACACACAAAGATGTAATGTAAGGGGGGTTGTACTTCACCTTTGAAGAGTGCGTGTAAAAGTTCAGGCAAAGCCTTCGCTACAAATTACGAGGCCTTTATGAGGTCATAGTTGCCCAGCCTGCCAAGGCATAATCTCTAATCTGACTTTAAAGCAAAATCTGAGAGCTGCCCGTTGTCAGACAGAGCAGAACGACTGAGTTCAGAGAGGATGTGGGACAATCAGTTATGATTTGTTAGTAGACTAGATCAACTGCATGTTCTGTGTTGCCGGGGGTGGTTTACAGCAGAATGTACTGGTAAGGCACTGAGCAAACATATTTGGTCATAGTTGTACTTTCTTCATAACTGATGTTGAGTGCATGCTTAATTACAGATTTCATAAACACAGCTATTTGTCTCATTTTTCAGAAATACCAATTTAGCATTTCCTCTGTGTTCACGTGCTCATTAATCTCATAAGTCTGAAGAAAAAGAAGCTTCTTTATCTCAGTGTGAACAAAAGTCCCACCCCGACTTCCTAATATCTGACTCATAACAGCATCTGTAGAAAAAAAAGGTCACAGCTCTGTTGCTAATGACAACTTTTGAGATTGCCTCTGTGCTGTGTGTTTCTGTGATTGCTCCATCGGTTGGGATCAGTCGCCCCCTGCTGTTTCACATTCTTTTACTGGTGACCAACTGGATGACGTTGCCATGCCAACCACAACAGGCCTTTGGGAGTCGAGAAGTAAATTTAGCATCCACCTGTGATTGTGGAAATCATAGGAGGCAGTTGGGGGTCTGTTTAAGTACAAAGTAAATAGTACAACCTAGATGCTGTTTGATCAGGTGACGTTCTCCTGCCACGAGTTGATTTCTGATCGTTTTACTAATTACAGTTATTAATTAGTTTCCTGCACTAACAAATTTATCTCCACTTGGTGGCAGTGGAAAGTAGCCAAATGCTTCAAGGCTTTTTTGGAGTTATACAACAAATTATTGTTTTAAAGTGGTTTCTGCACATCAGTGCTGTTTTTAGTTGTGCATTTGTTCTCCACTAATGTCATGTTCCAATGCAGTAAGTTGAAGACTAGTTGGTTTGGTTGCTGTTTAGTCTGATCTTGTTTTCAAACTTACCTGCAGAGACCAGAGAGTCAGAGATTCTTTATCGTTGTTCCACCACATGTACCTGTGTATGTACAGGGTTCCAGTTACATCCAACAATAAAATGTAAAAGAAAAACAGTAATGAGATCCAAGATATGAACTAAGAAAAACATCAACTAAATATACATTAAATACTAATAGCATAAAAAACAATACAATACAAACAATATATGCAGAATATGTAGAACACAGCAGCACAGAAACATGAGTCTGTGTGAGCAGATGAGGATAAATGAACACAGCAACATGAAACAGATCAGCAGCAACATGAAACAGATCAGCAGCAACATGAAACAGATCAGCAGCAACATGAAACAGATCAGCAGCAACATGAAACAGATCAGCAGCAACATGAAACAGATCAGCAGCAACATGAAACAGATCAGCAGCAACATGAAACAGATCAGCAGCAACATGAAACAGATCAGCAGCAACATGAAACAGATCAGCAGCAACATGAAACAGATCAGCAGCAACATGAAACAGATCAGCAGCAACATGAAACAGATCAGCAGCAACATGAAACAGATCAGCAGCAACATGAAACAGATCAGCAGCAACATGAAACAGATCAGCAGCAACATGAAACAGATCAGCAGCAACATGAAACAGATCAGCAGCAACATGAAACAGATCAGCAGCAACATGAAACAGATCAGCAGCAACATGAAACAGATCAGCAGCAACATGAAACAGATCAGCAGCAACATGAAACAGATCAGCAGCAACATGAAACAGATCAGCAGCAACATGAAACAGATCAGCAGCAACATGAAACAGATCAGCAGCAACATGAAACAGATCAGCAGCAACATGAAACAGATCAGCAGCAACATGAAACAGATCAGCAGCAACATGAAACAGATCAGCAGCAACATGAAACAGATCAGCAGCAACATGAAACAGATCAGCAGCAACATGAAACAGATCAGCAGCAACATGAAACAGATCAGCAGCAACATGAAACAGATCAGCAGCAACATGAAACAGATCAGCAGCAACATGAAACAGATCAGCAGCAACATGAAACAGATCAGCAGCAACATGAAACAGATCAGCAGCAACATGAAACAGATCAGCAGCAACATGAAACAGATCAGCAGCAACATGAAACAGATCAGCAGCAACATGAAACAGATCAGCAGCAACATGAAACAGATCAGCAGCAACATGAAACAGATCAGCAGCAACATGAAACAGATCAGCAGCAACATGAAACAGATCAGCAGCAACATGAAACAGATCAGCAGCAACATGAAACAGATCAGCAGCAACATGAAACAGATCAGCAGCAACATGAAACAGATCAGCAGCAACATGAAACAGATCAGCAGCAACATGAAACAGATCAGCAGCAACATGAAACAGATCAGCAGCAACATGAAACAGATCAGCAGCAACATGAAACAGATCAGCAGCAACATGAAACAGATCAGCAGCAACATGAAACAGATCAGCAGCAACATGAAACAGATCAGCAGCAACATGAAACAGATCAGCAGCAACATGAAACAGATCAGCAGCAACATGAAACAGATCAGCAGCAACATGAAACAGATCAGCAGCAACATGAAACAGATCAGCAGCAACATGAAACAGATCAGCAGCAACATGAAACAGATCAGCAGCAACATGAAACAGATCAGCAGCAACATGAAACAGATCAGCAGCAACATGAAACAGATCAGCAGCAACATGAAACAGATCAGCAGCAACATGAAACAGATCAGCAGCAACATGAAACAGATCAGCAGCAACATGAAACAGATCAGCAGCAACATGAAACAGATCAGCAGCAACATGAAACAGATCAGCAGCAACATGAAACAGATCAGCAGCAACATGAAACAGATCAGCAGCAACATGAAACAGATCAGCAGCAACATGAAACAGATCAGCAGCAACATGAAACAGATCAGCAGCAACATGAAACAGATCAGCAGCAACATGAAACAGATCAGCAGCAACATGAAACAGATCAGCAGCAACATGAAACAGATCAGCAGCAACATGAAACAGATCAGCAGCAACATGAAACAGATCAGCAGCAACATGAAACAGATCAGCAGCAACATGAAACAGATCAGCAGCAACATGAAACAGATCAGCAGCAACATGAAACAGATCAGCAGCAACATGAAACAGATCAGCAGCAACATGAAACAGATCAGCAGCAACATGAAACAGATCAGCAGCAACATGAAACAGATCAGCAGCAACATGAAACAGATCAGCAGCAACATGAAACAGATCAGCAGCAACATGAAACAGATCAGCAGCAACATGAAACAGATCAGCAGCAACATGAAACAGATCAGCAGCAACATGAAACAGATCAGCAGCAACATGAAACAGATCAGCAGCAACATGAAACAGATCAGCAGCAACATGAAACAGATCAGCAGCAACATGAAACAGATCAGCAGCAACATGAAACAGATCAGCAGCAACATGAAACAGATCAGCAGCAACATGAAACAGATCAGCAGCAACATGAAACAGATCAGCAGCAACATGAAACAGATCAGCAGCAACATGAAACAGATCAGCAGCAACATGAAACAGATCAGCAGCAACATGAAACAGATCAGCAGCAACATGAAACAGATCAGCAGCAACATGAAACAGATCAGCAGCAACATGAAACAGATCAGCAGCAACATGAAACAGATCAGCAGCAACATGAAACAGATCAGCAGCAACATGAAACAGATCAGCAGCAACATGAAACAGATCAGCAGCAACATGAAACAGATCAGCAGCAACATGAAACAGATCAGCAGCAACATGAAACAGATCAGCAGCAACATGAAACAGATCAGCAGCAACATGAAACAGATCAGCAGCAACATGAAACAGATCAGCAGCAACATGAAACAGATCAGCAGCAACATGAAACAGATCAGCAGCAACATGAAACAGATCAGCAGCAACATGAAACAGATCAGCAGCAACATGAAACAGATCAGCAGCAACATGAAACAGATCAGCAGCAACATGAAACAGATCAGCAGCAACATGAAACAGATCAGCAGCAACATGAAACAGATCAGCAGCAACATGAAACAGATCAGCAGCAACATGAAACAGATCAGCAGCAACATGAAACAGATCAGCAGCAACATGAAACAGATCAGCAGCAACATGAAACAGATCAGCAGCAACATGAAACAGATCAGCAGCAACATGAAACAGATCAGCAGCAACATGAAACAGATCAGCAGCAACATGAAACAGATCAGCAGCAACATGAAACAGATCAGCAGCAACATGAAACAGATCAGCAGCAACATGAAACAGATCAGCAGCAACATGAAACAGATCAGCAGCAACATGAAACAGATCAGCAGCAACATGAAACAGATCAGCAGCAACATGAAACAGATCAGCAGCAACATGAAACAGATCAGCAGCAACATGAAACAGATCAGCAGCAACATGAAACAGATCAGCAGCAACATGAAACAGATCAGCAGCAACATGAAACAGATCAGCAGCAACATGAAACAGATCAGCAGCAACATGAAACAGATCAGCAGCAACATGAAACAGATCAGCAGCAACATGAAACAGATCAGCAGCAACATGAAACAGATCAGCAGCAACATGAAACAGATCAGCAGCAACATGAAACAGATCAGCAGCAACATGAAACAGATCAGCAGCAACATGAAACAGATCAGCAGCAACATGATGTGATATTTCACAGTGATTATTCTGGTTAGATATTCATGAGTCTAACAGCCTCAGGGTAGAAGCTGTTCCTCAGTCTAGTGGTTCTACACTTAATGCTCCTCAACCTCCGTCCTGAGGGGAGTGGGACAAAGTGAGTGTGCTGGGTGAGTGGGGTCCTTCATGATGCAGGTGGCTCTCTTCCTGCATCTGGAGGTGTAGATGTCTGTGATGGGGAGACTGACTCCAACATCTTCTGTGCAGCCTTCACCACTCTCTGCAGAGCTTTTCTTTCTGCAGCTGTGCAGCCTCCATGCCACACATTGATGCTGGAGGACAGGATGCTCTCCACTGCACACCTGTAGAAGGAGGTGAGTGTGCATATAACTTGTTGAGGGCATCAGGTAGTGATGGTTCTCCAGGGCATTGTTCACTCCTGCCTTTGTAATTTGTTATACACTTATGTATACAGTCTGAATTTATGTGATACTTATACTTATGTGAATACATGCATTCACATACAACGAAAAGCCAATTAGTAAAGTTTTCTATCTAAGGAAGCCAGCAGACATGTTGAATCTTGACTGCATTGCAGTGTCCCATCCTGAGCAAGCACAATGGCAACAGTGGAAAGAAACTCCCTTTTTTTTCATTCATTCATTCAACCTTTATTTATACAGGCTAGCCTCGTTGAGTCACGGGGACTCATTTACAAGAGGGACCTGTCTCACTCACACCAAACAACCATCCACTCTCACACTCACACCTAGGGTCAATTTAGAGTCACCAATCAGCCTAACAAGCATGTTTTTTGGTCTGTGGGAGGAAACCGGAGTACCCGGAGGAAACCCACGCATGCACGGGGAGAACATGCAAACTCCACCCAGAAAGGCCCCGGACCGGGATTTGAACCGGCAACCTTCTCGCTGAGAGGCAGCAGCTCTACCAGTTGTGCCACCGTGCTGCCCAACATGCCCTTAATGCCCCGCCACATGTTCTGTGGGTCTTGTGAGGTGAATTGACCCTGGATCCTCTGTACAGATATAGCCTTGGCACTCTTAATAACAGCAACCAACTTGTCCTTCTCAGCTCCTGTGAGTTTCCAGACCTGAAGGCAGTGTTCCTGGCTTGCAGTAGGGTGTGAACCTCTGCACTCAGCCAAGTCTTTGTGTTCAGGTAACTTAACATATACATAGTTCCCACACACGTGACCAGTATTGCGCAATACCGGGTTTTCCGACACTCATAAAGGCGGAAGATGGCAGATAGCTACCAGAGCTAAGTGTATTGATACTCTTGACCAAGGTGCAAGAGCTAGATATCGGGAAAAAATAGCAGTGACCCCTATGAGTTGGAGAAAGAAATCATGTCAGACAAAGCGGACCAGTTGTCACCGAGAAGTTACTCTGATATCGTTAATTATTTAATGACTATGAGGAGTGCCTGCAATGGAGGAGCTTCACAGCTTTAAATCCATGGATGGATGCTTTTACCCAGTAACAGATTCGTGAAGGATGTCCAAATCTTCATGTTAACAACAGTTCTAGTGACTGGCAGAGTAAGTGATTACAATAATGTACATGTAGAAATGTCCCTCATAGCTGCAGCAGCTAAGCTAATCTTTGTTACGTTAAAGATGGTTGTAAATATCAACGATGTTATACAAGCTACTTTAGCTTACCTTATGTAACTTGTCCCACAGTAAAGATTGCTGATATTTCTCACATTACTACATTATTTATTTAGCCTATGACTGCCTTTCATACTTAAACTAGTGTTAACAAAATAAATTATTTGTAATTAGTGCTCAGTCATAGTATTTAACGTTTTACAGTAAATGTCACTGATATTTATTTCCTACTATAATCTGCCTTTTTTAATAAAGTTAGTGGTGAAAAGTTACAATTTGGTAACTCCTTTTAATCTATTGGTTAAATGTTGCTTTAAACCCTGAAAGCATTTTAATTATTTTCCTCCTTTGTGTTGTATTTCTGTGTAAGGTACAGAGTTCCAGGAGATGGATGAAGCTCCACTTTGTCCAGAAGTTGGG
>JBBPBX010087178.1:0-14757 GCA_038048925.1 Garcialebias charrua
TTTATCTCGATTCGATCCCCTCTGACTTTAAACCCAGACCTACCAATTTCCGTTAGAAGTATTGGCTTACTGAATTGGTCTTCTTCTGGTCTGACTGATTTTTCTGATCTTTTGATTTCTGGATCTATTAAATCATTTAATCAAATCAGGGATGAGAGTAACATTCCTCAAAAAGATTTTTATAAATACCTTCAAATACGGCATTTTATGGAGTCATTGTTTAGGTCTAATGCTTTTCGTAGGGAGTTGACGGATCTGGAAAATACTCTGGTTTCAACCAAATCCCCCAAGGGTCTGATCTCTAAGTTCTATGTATCCTTACTTAGCTCTGAACCATCAAGTTTTGACTCTGTCAAGCGGCTGTGGGAACAGGATCTGGAGGTGAAATTTAGTTCTTCAGATTGGCTTAAGATTTGCAAAGGAACTTTTCCTCAATGTACTTCTATTTCTATACATGAGCAAAATTTTAAATTATTTTACAGATCTTACTATACCCCTGTTCGTCTTCAGAGAATGTTCCCCGACCGCTCCAACATGTGCTGCAAATGTTTGAAGCATAGAGGTACTTTTTTCCACCTGTTCTGGTCATGTGACTTACTGCAGACTTTTTGGAAGGGCATCCATTCAGTGACTGAAAAGATTTTGGGTGGTTGCTTTTCTTTATCTCCTATATTTTATCTCCTAAATGTCTTCCCTAATCATTTGGACGCACAGTCTAAATCTTTGTTTACGATTCTTTGCTTTCTTGCCAAGAAGTGTATTTTGCTACAATGGATTTCACCACATCCCCCCACAGTAAACATGTGGCTCACGCAGATATCTGCCATCCTTCCTTTAGAAAAGCTGACCCATGATCTTAATCACAAATCAGATGTATTTCTGACATTATGGGGTCCTCTTGAGTCTTTCCTTCTTGGTTCCTAGGATTTTAGTATTTAATTATGTTGTATAGCTCTATTTGTTCTTGTTGTTTTTTATTTTCATTTTTTATTTAATTTTTTATTTTATTTTATTTTATTATTACTGTTCCTCGTTTATTTTGATGGCTGTAAGGCGATATCGACTGGAGGAAGAGTCTGAGACCTTAATTCTTGTTTATGTGGAGTATTTTGTTGTAGTTCTGTTTTTGTATGTGGGTATGTGTGTGTGTGTGTGTGTGTGTATGTGTGTATATGCAGGGTTTTTCTTGTTTTTTTGTTGTTGTTGTGTTGTAAATAATTGAAAATCAATAAAAAATATATAAAAAAAAAGGAAGAAGCAGGTTTTAAACAGATGTTTAATGTGATTTTCAAATGTAAGATGAGAGTCCATTTTTATTCCAAGATTTGTAACAGAGGTGGAGAGGGGGATGTCTTGACCAGAGAAGGAGATTGTTGTTAAAGTTGATGTTTGTATCTGGTGAGGGGTGCCAATCAATATGGCCTCAGTCTTCGAGCAGTTTAATTGAAGAAAGTTCTGATTCATCCATGCCTTTATTTCCTCCAGGCAGGCAGAGAGAACAGTGAGTGAAGACGGAGATAGGGATGATGATGATGTTCCAGTCCTGATGTAAAGCTGTGTGTCGTCGGCATAGCAGTGAAAAGAAATGTTGAACTGATTAATAATTTGACCTAAAGGCAGCATGTAGAGGGAAAACAGCAGGGGCCCCAGAACTGACCCCTGAGGGACACCACAGGAGACACCGACTGTCTGGGAAGTGGCATTGCCAAGGCTAACACATTCCAGCCTATTGGAGAGGAAAGAATTGAACCAGTCCAGGACAGTGTCACAGAGACCGACCTCCACATGAAGACGGTGGAGGAGGATACTATGGTCCACAGTGTCGAAGGCTGCAGTGAGGTCAAGGAGGACAAGGATGGAGGGAGAACCAGTGTCAGCAGCCATGAGGACATCATTTGTTACTCTCAGCAATGCAGTCTCAGTACTGTGAGCTGCTCTGAATCCAGACTGGAACTTCTCATACAGAGAGTGTTGCTGTAGGTGGTCCTGCAGCTGAGCAGCAACTGCTTTCTCCAGCACTTTGGACAGAAATGGGAGGTGGGAAATTGGGCGGTAGTTAGAAAAATTGTCGGGATCCAAATTAGATTTTTTCAGAAGAGGCCTAATGATGGCAGTTTTTAGAGGCAATGGAACATGACCAGATTGTAGAGACTTGTTTATTATTTGTGTGATTAATGGGCTTATTGCAGAGTGATTGGATTTTATGAGAGACGAGGGGAAGGGATCCAGGGCGCAGGATGAAGGCTTCATTTTCTTGAGGATGGTCTCCACCTCACTCTGAACGACTTCATCAAAGCTGCTCAGGGTCCCAGAAAGCAGACGGGTAGATGGCACACTAAGATCAGGGAGGTTGTGGAGCTGAGATCTGATAGTGTCAACTTTGTTTTTAAATGATGAGAGGAACAGGTTGCATTTTTGAACAGAGTCCTCATGAGTTTGTTTAATGGGATTAAGCAGATGAGTTATTGTGGAGAAGAGCTGTTTAGAGTTTCCAGGGCAGGTGTTGATGATGTTGGAATAATATTTGGAGCGTGCTTCTTTAAGAGAATAGGCGTACGCTTTCTGATGTTCTTTGTACGCTTGCTTATGTACCGAGAGACCAGATGATTTTACACGTCTCTCAATAGCACGGCCAGTTGCCTTCATCCTGCGCAGCTCACCAGTGTACCAGGGGGCTGAACGGGAGAAAGACACCAGTCTTGTCTTCAAGGGAGCATGTAGGTCCAGAAGCTCCTGGAGAGATTGGTTGTAGTAATCCACAGAGTCATCTGCAGATGAGTGATTGACGGCAGTCAGGGCGTGAAGATCAGCAGACAAAACATCAGGGGAAATGTTTTTATAGTCACGGAACTGGATAGGTCGTTTTGGGTTAGAAGCAGGCAAAGTTGAAGGCACTTCCAGGGAGATGACCCTGTGGTCTGAGACACCCAGGTCATATACAGACAAGTTATTGCGTACAGTGTCTGTAATCACCAAATCCAGAGTGTGCCCCCTGTTGTGCGTAGGGGCATCCACATCCACATTAGGTGCACAGACAAAGCATGGAGGTCGCCCACACATTTCGCCGAGCAAAGAGCCAGTAGCAGAGCGGTCTTATAAGATAGCAAATCTATCCTAATACCGCTTAATGGTTAAAATGGGGGCTCACAGAGAGCGCTCAGGACCAGTTGGAGATCCCAATCAGGGGTCAAGGTCCTGCTAGGGGGTCTCTTCCTCAGTACGCCCTTCATGAACCTTATCATGAGAGGGTATGCACCAGGCGTCTTGCCCCCCAGCCCTCATGGCATGCTGAGATGGCTGACAAAAACACTTTAATTGTAGAAAAGGAGTGACCTTTCTTCAGCAAGTCCTGTAGAAAGGTAAAAAGCTGGACCAGGTCACAGGAATAAGAAACAATATTCCTTTCCATGCACCAAGCTTCAAAAACACACCATTTACGAGCATAGAGAGTCTGTGTTGACACAGTTCTTGCCCCTTGTATGGTATTTATCACATTGCTGGGGAGGCTTGAGGCCATCAGTTTGTTCCTTTCAACAGCCAAGCTGTAGTTTGCCACAGTCCTGGGCATTAGCGGAGAGGCTGTTTTTGTTGGTGATGCAACAGATCCCTGAAGAGGATCAGATGCCCACGTTCCTGGAGTAAGCACACCTCCAAGGGCCCTGGGCCCTTTGACCCCTTGGGGGTCAACTATATTAGGGAGGGGACCTTCCGGTAAATTTGTTCCCGTACCACCAGAACCGGGAGTGTTGGGGGACGGGTGCAATGTACTGTCCCTGCTGGACAACCGTAGGCCAGAATGTTTGCTTTTTCTCCTTTTAGGGAGAGTCACGGCACGGAGGGAGTGCAGGTTTTGTATGCGAACAGGCCTCTGGACTGCTGTCCGTTCCATGGCCGGGTCTGGTTCACAAGCCTCCGGCCCGACCATCACTCTGGAGCTTGGTAAAACTCCAGGAAGCTGTGTCGCTCCTGGTGAGGGGATGCCATTTAAAGGCAGAGCTGATTCAGTGCAATGAGCACTGTCATACATTGCAAGATCACTGCTTGTGCACGGCCTGCTGTCCGTACAAGATGAAAAGTTAGTTTTGCCGTAAGGATGTAAAACAGCACGAAACACCTTTTTCTGCTGAGCACCTATAAGCCTGGCTGATAACATTAAAACCAGACCCTTTCAAGCATGGGGAAGAGGAATCTGATCCAGCCCTGGTACATTTCCTGCTTTGTAACATTTGTTTACAAACCCTGCAGCGTCATTACCGTCCCTTTTGTCAGCATGTGAGTCTGGCCTGGCCCTGTGGGCCTCTGTTGTGGCCCCCCGTCACTCATTGCTGAAATCCGCTGAAAAGCGCCTGGTGGCCATAACGGTACGTTGCCATGATTACCAAGTTCTGTCGGCATGCCCTCTGGGCGTGCAGACAGGTTGCAGGCTTGTTGAATTTGTGTATTGTCAGCTCTGTGGGTTCTGACGGGGTGGGGGTTGGAAGATGTGACCCCCCTCACCTGGGCCCGTGAGAGCCGGTGTACCTGTTTGCAGACTCCTCTGGTTCTGTCTGTTGCAGACAGCCCTGAGGCCACCTGCTGGGGTTTATTGTCTGAGCTAGTACCCCCTGAGCCGCGAGAGAAGGGGGTGACAACCCCCGCCCTTTATAGCGATTGGTATCAGAGGGGAGCCATGTTGTTGATGTTGCTGTGTTTTTTTAAATCAAGAAACAGGACGAAACTGTTCTTTGAGTTTTTATTTGTGTTTTGTACAACAACTTTCCTGACTTTATGTCACTCACAGCAGAACAATCATGTTTTGTGCATACATCAAAGTCACCAGCTTTTTGTACCTTTTTACAAATAAAGTCTGGACATGTAAGGTTCGGCTCCCGTACCACGTAGGCGGGCGAGCCTGTAAAGCTAAGCATAGGGCCCGTTTCATCAGGCATGCTTCTGTCTTGTGTCCCGATTTGCCGAAAAGGTCCTATGTTGGACCGCCTGGTGGGGTACGAACCTGTTCCTACTTCAGGAATGACCAGCTTGTGGTGGACCCAGTGGGGGTCTTTGCCAATGCTCCCCCTCGTACGCCGATCTCTTTTGCGGCGGATTACGTGTGGTTGAATGGTGCTGAGGCTGCACGGGTCTGTTCCCAGCTGTCTCCCGGCCCGGGAGACAGCTGGGAACAGACCCGTGGGGGCAAAAGCTCTCCTGGGCATGCCTTCCAGGAGGGCCTCAGCCTGTTTGCGCCTCTGTTCTAGCCTGGTCTGAATCCGTTCCAGAGCTCTTCCAAACAGTCCCGTCGGTTCTATCGAGTGGTGCAGAAAATGAATCTGCTGTCCCTCCAGGAGGTCTATTAGAGTCATCCACAGATGACATTGGACGATGACCACCTCAGCCATGCATCTGCTCTGTGTGATGGCTGCTGTCCCCATCATGCGGGACACAAAGTATGTTGCCCTGCAGGCTTCTTCCAGCACTTCAGTGGCAGCCTGCTTGTCTGTCGTCACCTGGAGCTCCTGTAGTTTTTCAGCCAGGTACGCCTGCATCATCGCGGACGCATTCATTGCGCGCGCCGCAAGGCCCTGAGCCCTGTAGCACTTCTCGAGGTGAGTAGCTGAGGCTCGACAGGCTTTACTGGGCAAAGTCGGTTTTGTTCCAGAAGATCTGGGGACCAAATGAGATGCAAGCGTGTCTTCCATTTGTGGCACGTTGGCTATACCCGCTGCCTCCATTCCTGCCACGTCCAGGAACTGTGAGAGTGGGAGCAACATTGGAGCTCTGGGTTCGGCCCAGGTGCAAGCCAGTTCTGTGAGGAAATCCGGGAAGATGGGCATCCTGTGCCTCGTTGTATATTGCTGCTTTGCATAAAAATAATTTCCTGCCAACCTCGTGACTTGTTGACGGGGTAGTGGTTCTGGACAAGGGATCTGCAACGCGTCCGCCGCTCTGCGGCACAAGTCAAACAGAGCGGGGATCGAAGTGTCAGTCTCCGGGAGCACAGGCGCTGAGTTGTGAGAGAGGTCCCCCTCCTCCCCATCGTACTTGTTGTCAGCTTTGTCACCAGAAAACTCACCTGAGGCTGTTAGCGAGATCTCATCCGCATTCATCATGCCTCGAGTGTCAAATTCGGCAGTCAAGCCCAATGGGAGCCGCCACATCTGAGCTGTCGCCCCATTCGACTCGAGTACTGTCCTCCAGATCCATGCTCTCGAGCTCCGGCGTGGGAGTGAGAGCCTCAGTGAGGTCCGGGTCTGTTGGCGCCGCAGCTGCGCCCTTGGCTTTGGCCACAAAGTCCACCTGGTGCCTCCTCACTGCCTCCAGCATCTTGCAGCAGTGTGAGCAGGAGTCAGGCGCATCCAGCGCCATTTTCGCGTGCAGCATCCCCAGGCAGAGAGCACAGGCCTTGTGGGTGTCTGTCGCCGAAAGGGAAAAACCGTAGCCGCTGGGGCAGGCGCGCGCGTGAGGTTGGGCTCGCCGTCCTGTTGCCTTTTTCGTAAATATTGGCTTTCGCTTTCCTTTCTCTGGAGCCATGTCCGAGAAAAAACAAGCAAGTCTTTCCAAAATTCTTTTCCGAGACATCTCCTCTGTCGCGTCGCTTTCGCTGGCTAGCCTGCTACAACTTTAGCAGGGTACATGTGACGATGACCACCTCAGCCATGCATCTGCTCTGTGTGATGGCTGCTGTCCCCATCATGCGGAGCACAAAGTACATGTGAGGTATGTGACGTAGTTAGCGCCATCGAGCAAAGCAGTCTGCAGAGAGAAGAAAACTTTGGGGTTAAGGAAAAATGTGCCAGACTAGCTTCCGCCAGCCCAGCAGTAGGCAGGAAATTTCTCTGTACGCTCAGCGTAAGGAGCGAGCTCACCTCTGGTCGAGCGATGAACAACATAGAAGTCCCACGAAGAGAAGAGAAGTTGTGGTTTAAGCGAGGTGAAGGGCAAAAAGAGAAAGTAGGATGGGCGTCCGCATCTTAAGTACCCAGAGGGCGGGGTCTCTGGGGTGATGCTGACGCCCCCTGCCGTTAAGGCGTGATTGTATTCCTTCAGGTAATCGCGCGGGGGCGCAATTTCCCATAGCAATAGTGTTGCACCAAGTGACTGACTGATGAGGGAACTGATTCTCCAGCAACAGCATACTCCAAAGTGGAAAAAACATGAATCAAGATGTAGTAATTGACCACAGTGAACAAAAATAGATACTGTATAACTTAATTAAATTCACAGATATTGAACTAAAATTTGGAATAGGAGAAGCTGAGAGTCATCCCCAGTTACTAAACCACACACTTACTGGTCAAAAGAGACAGACTGTTGCCCTAAACTTTGGCTTTAACTGTTGGAATCTGACTGTTATCATCTCCATGAACAATTTAACTCAAATTGATTCAAGACGGACACATCAGCTAATCAACTTTAGCCAATACAAAATGGTTATATTTCAGTCAGATCAACAAATATTGAATTAAAATGTA
This sequence comes from Garcialebias charrua, assembly GCA_038048925.1. NCBI lineage: Eukaryota > Metazoa > Chordata > Actinopteri > Cyprinodontiformes > Rivulidae > Garcialebias > Garcialebias charrua. Next base: position 7,452 of record JBBPBX010087178.1, read on the forward strand.
CACAAAACAAAACGTTTAAAGTTTGATCAAAATGCTTAGAACCCTACATTTACTCAACAAATGATGATATAGTTTAAAGGGGACCTCAGATGTATTTTTTAAATTTTTATGGTATTTCTGTGGGATATCCAGACCCTATTCCTTCAATTTAATGCACAAAATAATTATTAGATAATCAATTATACCCTTTTTAATTCTGCCATTTTTAACTTTCGTTTTGAACGACCGGTTTCTTGAAGTCCACGCCCTTCAACGATCTGTTCACGCCCTCTGTAACAGCCAGTATCTGTAATGTGTTGTTGTTTTAAAATTAGCTCTTTTTTTATTACTCATTTGACTTACTGTTAGTGTTAGCTTAAGATAACTTACCGAAACCCGTCTGAGCGCGCCGCAGTTTGCTGCTCCTTTTAGCATTAGACCACCCGAATCCGAAGCTAATGTTAGCTTGTTCCTCTTCCGGTTTTCGCCAGCTCCGCTCGTTGCACGCGATGAGATTTTGGGAGTTATCGCTGTTCCAGTGAAGACAACACAAAGTTCACCAAGTGTCTCCCGTAAATTAATCTGTAAGGAGAAGGTCCTCTTGCTGCGAGCCTGCTGCGAGGCTGCTGCAAGGCTGTACAGTTGAAGCTCCGCTCCATCGCGCCGGAAGAGGGTCCCGTCGAACCCGGTCCTTCCGCCTGTGGTCCGCTCGTTTAATTTTTGCCGGCTGCGCGTTGGCAGCGATCGCAAATACACTAAAAATTGAACTAAAACATAAAAATAACAATTATACTTTATTTATAAAGCCATTTAAAAAAACACAGCTGCAACAAAGTGCTGTACACATGAAATTAAGAACATATAAACAAAAGATGAGATGAAATCATGAAAAACAACAGTCATGTGTTTAATACAGAAGTGGGTTGAGCCTAACCAGGGGTTGCTAGGTGAGGGGCTGGACTCAGGTTTGATCTGATTGGCTGGCGGCTTGTGACGTCAATAAATGCAGGAAGTGTGAATCCTGGTGTATTTATCAAAAATAAATAAATCTACTTAGAGTAAATAAACCACTGGGTGCATTTTTTTGGCACAAGGACTGTTTTTTTATGAAGTAAATACCCAAAGTTTAGTAAAAAAACATTAAAAAGTGAATTTTGCATGTGTGGTCCCCTTTAAAACTTGACTGGCCATTTGCATTCATTCAAGGAATACTGTACTAATCATTTATTTAAAAAAATTAATGAATTCTGAGGGTTATTTATTCTGTTGGCAGTCTACAGCAACTTCACTTTGATTTAATTTTCATATTATGCATCTGGCATTGAAACTTATAGAGCAAAACATCCTCCAAAGTTAGAGTTGTGTCACTGATTGTTTGAGTTTTAGTTCTGCTTTTCAAAAATCTGTATTCAAATCTGAACATCCTTAATGTCTTTGTGCAAAATATTTTAGTTGCAGATGAGAATAATCATTTATTTAGCATTTGTCCAAATACAATATACTTTTTGTTTTATTTTCCATTTAACATGGATTATTTTTGTGTTGGTCTGTTGAATTAATCCTGATTATTAACATCAACTCCTTCAAATTTAAACCATCCACATATCTTTTCGTGTTTATTGTGTTAAGCAGATTCACAAAGGAGAAATCTACACGTGAGATTTGTCCTGCTTCTATTTGTTCTATAAAGCTCTGCCTTAATCCTGTCCTCATATAGAAAGCAGGAGGTTATCTCCTTCAGTATAATAAATAATTACCTTGGAAGCGAAGAGATACCAGGAGTTTAATTTTTTTTTTCAGCTCCGGCCTGCAACAAATATAAACTCCCTGTGGGGATTTGAGAGTTTTCCACTCACTGACACCTCTTTTAGCCTCTGAGTGGCAGGGCAGACCACATCTTCATCAGCTGTACATGTTTACAGTTGTGAGGGACCTCAGTACTTAAGGCCGCCTGGACCAGTTAGATGACGCTGGATCATTGTCCCTCATTTGGTACCTTGTCTGGCCTGAGTTCTAATGCCTTCCTAAGATTCAACCAACACTGATTTTATTGTGCTGCCTGTTGCTCTTGTTTCTCTGTAAAACCTGTTTCTGGAACTGACTCGTGATTCTCCTCCGCCAGCTCCTCGTGCCCTCATGTACTCATCTACTGTCTCTGCCACCTACAACCACAACATGAAGCTTAATTACCATCCATCCTTGAGGTCTGTCTTGCCACTCCCTTTTGCATCACATCACTGGTCACATTGGTCTGCTCTGCCTTCATGGAGTCATCTTCCTTCCTCCAACCATCCAAGATTTACAAGAACATTACTCACCACTTCTCCTCTCCTACAGCATCCACCTTCTCCTCTCCTACAGCATCCACCTCACTTTTGTAAAATAAACACTTACTGATTGTTTGACTCTCGCATCTCTCTTTGTACTCTTTGATACAAAGAGTACAAAGAGAGATGCGAGAGTCAAACAATCAGTAAGTGTTTATTTTACAAAAGTGAGGTGGATGCTGTAGGAGAGGAGAAGGTGGATGCTGTAGGAGAGGAGAAGTGGTGAGTAATGTTCTTGTAAATCTTGGATGGTTGGAGGAAGGAAGATGACTCCATGAAGGCAGAGCAGACCAATGTGACCAGTGATGTGATGCAAAAGGGAGTGGCAAGACAGACCTCAAGGATGGATGGTAATTAAGCTTCATGTTGTGGTTGTAGGTGGCAGAGACAGTAGATGAGTACATGAGGGCACGAGGAGCTGGCGGAGGAGAATCACGAGTCAGTTCCAGAAACAGGTTTTACAGAGAAACAAGAGCAACAGGCAGCACAATAAAATCAGTGTTGGTTGAATCTTAGGAAGGCATTAGAACTCAGGCCAGACAAGGTACCAAATGAGGGACAATGATCCAGCGTCATCTAACTGGTCCAGGCGGCCTTAAGTACTGAGGTCCCTCACAACTGTAAACATGTACAGCTGATGAAGATGTGGTCTGCCCTGCCACTCAGAGGCTAAAAGAGGTGTCAGTGAGTGGAAAACTCTCAAATCCCCACAGGGAGTTTATATTTGTTGCAGGCCGGAGCTGAAAAAAAAAATTAAACTCCTGGTATCTCTTCGCTTCCAAGGTAATTATTTATTATACTGAAGGAGATAACCTCCTGCTTTCTATATGAGGACAGGATTAAGGCAGAGCTTTATAGAACAAATAGAAGCAGGACAAATCTCACGTGTAGATTTCTCCTTTGTGAATCTGCTTAACACAATAAACACGAAAAGATATGTGGATGGTTTAAATTTGAAGGAGTTGATGTTAATAATCAGGATTAATTCAACAGACCAACACAAAAATAATCCATGTTAAATGGAAAATAAAACAAAAAGTATATTGTATTTGGACAAATGCTAAATAAATGATTATTCTCATCTGCAACTAAAATATTTTGCACAAAGACATTAAGGATGTTCAGATTTGAATACAGATTTTTGAAAAGCAGAACTAAAACTCAAACAATCAGTGACACAACTCTAACTTTGGAGGATGTTTTGCTCTATAAGTTTCAATGCCAGATGCATAATATGAAAATTAAATCAAAGTGAAGTTGCTGTAGACTGCCAACAGAATAAATAACCCTCAGAATTCATTAATTTTTTTAAATAAATGATTAGTACAGTATTCCTTGAATGAATGCAAATGGCCAGTCAAGTTTTAAAGGGGACCACACATGCAAAATTCACTTTTTAATGTTTTTTTACTAAACTTTGGGTATTTACTTCATAAAAAAACAGTCCTTGTGCCAAAAAAATGCACCCAGTGGTTTATTTACTCTAAGTAGATTTATTTATTTTTGATAAATACACCAGGATTCACACTTCCTGCATTTATTGACGTCACAAGCCGCCAGCCAATCAGATCAAACCTGAGTCCAGCCCCTCACCTAGCAACCCCTGGTTAGGCTCAACCCACTTCTGTATTAAACACATGACTGTTGTTTTTCATGATTTCATCTCATCTTTTGTTTATATGTTCTTAATTTCATGTGTACAGCACTTTGTTGCAGCTGTGTTTTTTTAAATGGCTTTATAAATAAAGTATAATTGTTATTTTTATGTTTTAGTTCAATTTTTAGTGTATTTGCGATCGCTGCCAACGCGCAGCCGGCAAAAATTAAACGAGCGGACCACAGGCGGAAGGACCGGGTTCGACGGGACCCTCTTCCGGCGCGATGGAGCGGAGCTTCAACTGTACAGCCTTGCAGCAGCCTCGCAGCAGGCTCGCAGCAAGAGGACCTTCTCCTTACAGATTAATTTACGGGAGACACTTGGTGAACTTTGTGTTGTCTTCACTGGAACAGCGATAACTCCCAAAATCTCATCGCGTGCAACGAGCGGAGCTGGCGAAAACCGGAAGAGGAACAAGCTAACATTAGCTTCGGATTCGGGTGGTCTAATGCTAAAAGGAGCAGCAAACTGCGGCGCGCTCAGACGGGTTTCGGTAAGTTATCTTAAGCTAACACTAACAGTAAGTCAAATGAGTAATAAAAAAAGAGCTAATTTTAAAACAACAACACATTACAGATACTGGCTGTTACAGAGGGCGTGAACAGATCGTTGAAGGGCGTGGACTTCAAGAAACCGGTCGTTCAAAACGAAAGTTAAAAATGGCAGAATTAAAAAGGGTATAATTGATTATCTAATAATTATTTTGTGCATTAAATTGAAGGAATAGGGTCTGGATATCCCACAGAAATACCATAAAAATTTAAAAAATACATCTGAGGTCCCCTTTAAACTATATCATCATTTGTTGAGTAAATGTAGGGTTCTAAGCATTTTGATCAAACTTTAAACGTTTTGTTTTGTGTACATTTTAATTCAATATTTGTTGATCTGACTGAAATATAACCATTTTGTATTGGCTAAAGTTGATTAGCTGATGTGTCCGTCTTGAATCAATTTGAGTTAAATTGTTCATGGAGATGATAACAGTCAGATTCCAACAGTTAAAGCCAAAGTTTAGGGCAACAGTCTGTCTCTTTTGACCAGTAAGTGTGTGGTTTAGTAACTGGGGATGACTCTCAGCTTCTCCTATTCCAAATTTTAGTTCAATATCTGTGAATTTAATTAAGTTATACAGTATCTATTTTTGTTCACTGTGGTCAATTACTACATCTTGATTCATGTTTTTTCCACTTTGGAGTATGCTGTTGCTGGAGAATCAGTTCCCTCATCAGTCAGTCACTTGGTGCAACACTATTGCTATGGGAAATTGCGCCCCCGCGCGATTACCTGAAGGAATACAATCACGCCTTAACGGCAGGGGGCGTCAGCATCACCCCAGAGACCCCGCCCTCTGGGTACTTAAGATGCGGACGCCCATCCTACTTTCTCTTTTTGCCCTTCACCTCGCTTAAACCACAACTTCTCTTCTCTTCGTGGGACTTCTATGTTGTTCATCGCTCGACCAGAGGTGAGCTCGCTCCTTACGCTGAGCGTACAGAGAAATTTCCTGCCTACTGCTGGGCTGGCGGAAGCTAGTCTGGCACATTTTTCCTTAACCCCAAAGTTTTCTTCTCTCTGCAGACTGCTTTGCTCGATGGCGCTAACTACGTCACATACCTCACATGTACTTTGTGCTCCGCATGATGGGGACAGCAGCCATCACACAGAGCAGATGCATGGCTGAGGTGGTCATCGTCACATGTACCCTGCTAAAGTTGTAGCAGGCTAGCCAGCGAAAGCGACGCGACAGAGGAGATGTCTCGGAAAAGAATTTTGGAAAGACTTGCTTGTTTTTTCTCGGACATGGCTCCAGAGAAAGGAAAGCGAAAGCCAAGATTTACGAAAAAGGCAACAGGACGGCGAGCCCAACCTCACGCGCGCGCCTGCCCCAGCGGCTACGGTTTTTCCCTTTCGGCGACAGACACCCACAAGGCCTGTGCTCTCTGCCTGGGGATGCTGCACGCGAAAATGGCGCTGGATGCGCCTGACTCCTGCTCACACTGCTGCAAGATGCTGGAGGCAGTGAGGAGGCACCAGGTGGACTTTGTGGCCAAAGCCAAGGGCGCAGCTGCGGCGCCAACAGACCCGGACCTCACTGAGACTCTCACTCCCACGCCGGAGCTCGAGAGCATGGATCTGGAGGACAGTACTCGAGTCGAATGGGGCGACAGCTCAGATGTGGCGGCTCCCATTGGGCTTGACTCCCGAATTTGACACTCGAGGCATGATGAATGCGGATGAGATCTCGCTAACAGCCTCAGGTGAGTTTTCTGGTGACAAAGCTGACAACAAGTACGATGGGGAGGAGGGGGACCTCTCTCACAACTCAGCGCCTGTGCTCCCGGAGACTGACACTTCGATCCCCGCTCTGTTTGACTTGTGCCGCAGAGCGGCGGACGCGTTGCAGATCCCTTGTCCAGAACCACTACCCCGTCAACAAGTCACGAGGTTGGCAGGAAATTATTTTTATGCAAAGCAGCAATATACAACGAGGCACAGGATGCCCATCTTCCCGGATTTCCTCACAGAACTGGCTTGCACCTGGGCCGAACCCAGAGCTCCAATGTTGCTCCCACTCTCACAGTTCCTGGACGTGGCAGGAATGGAGGCAGCGGGTATAGCCAACGTGCCACAAATGGAAGACACGCTTGCATCTCATTTGGTCCCCAGATCTTCTGGAACAAAACCGACTTTGCCCAGTAAAGCCTGTCGAGCCTCAGCTACTCACCTCGAGAAGTGCTACAGGGCTCAGGGCCTTGCGGCGCGCGCAATGAATGCGTCCGCGATGATGCAGGCGTACCTGGCTGAAAAACTACAGGAGCTCCAGGTGACGACAGACAAGCAGGCTGCCACTGAAGTGCTGGAAGAAGCCTGCAGGGCAACATACTTTGTGTCCCGCATGATGGGGACAGCAGCCATCACACAGAGCAGATGCATGGCTGAGGTGGTCATCGTCCAATGTCATCTGTGGATGACTCTAATAGACCTCCTGGAGGGACAGCAGATTCATTTTCTGCACCACTCGATAGAACCGACGGGACTGTTTGGAAGAGCTCTGGAACGGATTCAGACCAGGCTAGAACAGAGGCGCAAACAGGCTGAGGCCCTCCTGGAAGGCATGCCCAGGAGAGCTTTTGCCCCCACGGGTCTGTTCCCAGCTGTCTCCCGGGCCGGGAGACAGCTGGGAACAGACCCGTGCAGCCTCAGCACCATTCAACCACACGTAATCCGCCGCAAAAGAGATCGGCGTACGAGGGGGAGCATTGGCAAAGACCCCCACTGGGTCCACCACAAGCTGGTCATTCCTGAAGTAGGAACAGGTTCGTACCCCACCAGGCGGTCC
>JBBPBX010087180.1:0-12139 GCA_038048925.1 Garcialebias charrua
CAGTGATAAAGTACAATATTATATGCTAAAAGTGGGTTTACAAATGCTTATTGTGCTTACAGGTAGTAACTTAGTCTGAAATGTTTAATATAACAACTCTAATGTTGTCTTAAATGTTCTATTAGAGAAGCCTTATAAACTTATGCACACTCTCGTCTCAACCACACACAAATAGATGCAGGGATGCACATGTAGGTATTGTATGTAGATGTGTAGATGTGCATGTGAATGTATATGCAAGTGTACGTATGTATGTATATATGGGTAGGTATGGTATATTTAGTTATAGAAATTTACTGCAAAGCCATGAATATTCTGTCTTTTATACATTTTGTTGCTGTGTTTTGTCATGTTCTTTGCAGGTTTACAGACAGTGGTCAGGTGTTTTGCCTTGTGCTCACATTGTGTATAACTATTTTGTAATCTCACTTTCCGTCTTTCCTTTCTATCCTTTTTTTTAACTCAACTAGATAATTACTAGAATAAATATTTCATAATATTGGTGTGGAGAGGATGACTCTAAGGGGAGAAGGGAGGCCATCAGTTTATAATAATAATAATAATAATAATAATAATAATAATAATAATAATAATAATAATAATAATAATAATAACAGTAATAATGTAACAACTCTGGATGAAATATATAGGTGGACAGATTTGATTCACTATTTGGCAACAAACTGGTCAGTTTTGTTTCTCTGTCACCTTTAATTAATGCATAATAAACATTTATTAAGGATTTATAAAGTGTTTAGAGGAATTAAAGGTCCACCGACATGATTTTTTTACTATTCATAAAATTGCTCAAAATATATATATTTTATCATTTAAATATGTTCCTTTATGCAAACAAAATGATAAATCACTTTAATTTTGCTTTAAAAGTGATTTTGAACTTCAAGCCGTGTTTAATCATGGGAAATCCAATTACACACGAACGCACCATCTGTGATGTCACACCGGGCAGAGCTCTGGGCTTGTCACAGTGCGTAGGTATGAGCAGCTCGACATGAAGGTAAGTCTGATACAGCATCAGACCTAAATTAGATCCTGTTGTTTCTTGTTCCATCACCCAAACTATTTTCTGCTTCCCAAAATGAAGACAAATAGCTCAAATCTTCACATAGATTGATAAATTTGTCGGGTTTTAAATGGTCCGCTATTAAAGAGACCTGAGCCCTCTGCCCAGTGTGACATCATAGATGGTGCGTTCGTGTGTAATTGGATTTCCCATGATTAAACATGGCTTGAAGTTAAAAATCACTTTTAAAACAAAATTAAAGTGATTTATCATTTTGTTTGCATAAAGGAACATATTTAAATGATAAAATATATATATTTTGAGCAATTTTATGAATAGTAAAAAAATCATGTCGGTGGACCTTTAATAATGTATCTATGAACTATTTATTAGCCATCTATAAGGGGAGCCTTGTTGTAAAGTGGTGCCAAAACAGTATACAATAAGGATCTAAGATATATGCTAAACACTTATCTATTTATTTTTGAATTAACAATGTAAAATAATATGGTGTATTAAATGGTATATAAAATATTAGATTCAATTAAATATATTAAATAACATGAGTTTCAATGAATCATTCATCCTGCAATCTTTCTGACTTCTTGCTTTAAAATCCTCTCCTAAATCACTTTTTTTTTCTTTTTTAGCTTTTAACTCAGTTTAGGATGAAGAGTTTTACATGTTGTATTGTTGTTGTTTTTTTATTGTTTTATGGTTTTATCCTTTTTTTGCCGATTTAATTCGTTTCATTGTTCTTGTTTTTTGATTGTTTAGAAATTTTGTGTTTCACATTTTTGTGTTTTATTCCATTTTCATACTGTGTTTTTAAAGTGCTTTATAATTAAAGTATTGCGCTGTATCGCTGGTCTTTACCCTCTACAGGGCAGCAGGGACGTTGATGTCTCCAGAGGTCACTGAGCTAAAGGCAAGGCTAGCACTGGACAGGACACCACTTCATCGGTGACATACTTTTTAAAAAAAATATTTCATTACATTTACAAATCTCTGGCCCAGAAAAATACACAGAGAACTCTTCAACCCCTTCCTAAATGTTGTCCTCTTTGAAATCTACTTCAGCGTATTTCCTCTATGTGTAACTTCTTACGCCGCTTTTGTAGCAACAATTATGCTACTGTTAGCTTTAAATTAGCTTTTTGCTACTTTTTGCAAGCATTTTGCTACTTTAAGCTTTTCTGTTCTGCTACATTTAACTTTGAGCTAGCTTTTTACTACTGTTGCTTTTTAGAAAAGTTTTTTTTTTTTAACCTTTTTAGCTAACCTTTTGGCACTTTTTTCTTCTGGCTACTACCCATTTTCTGCTTTTAACTTGCCTTTTATTTTACAACTTTTAATCTTTAATTAGTTCTGTGTTAGGTTTTTTGCTTCTTTTAGCTGGTGTTTTGCTTCTCTTAGCTTTTATATAACTCTCTGCTTCTTTAACAATTCACTTTTAGCTTCAACAAAATCAGCTGTCAGCTCTCAGCATTCATGTTACATTTGGTAGTAAAATTAACTTCTCTGGTTTAAACTACTTTGCTGAATTCTACTAAATAAAAATCACCATAAAGTGAACATTTCTTCTCTCCATCTTTTATGATGATCCATAGAAAGGCTTCCCCAGCGGAGGTAAACAGATTAGTGGACCTCACTTTGTGGTGTCAGATTCACTGCTCCTCTAATTTTTATTATAATTTTGTCCCTTCCTGACTCATCTGGTTCATTGTGTCCCAGCTGCACTCAAGCACAATACCCGAGCAGATCAATAATAGATCATACAATACGTCGACCGCCTGCACGGCCCACAATGAGCACTGCACACGTTACAAAGAGAGCACAGAGAAATGCAATCATGGTGTTTGCTGAGCCATCAGTGTGAACGGCTGATGAATGGATTAAAAGATACCTGATACTTTAGGGCTAAACGTTCACTTAGAATTCACCAAACCTTATCAAAATATAGTACCAGTTGTTGGCCGGCGCACAATTCTCCACTAACTTGATGAACTTCCAGTGGGATGTACGATTGTTCCTATTTTTATTTTCCAAATAAACTAATTCTACTATGAAGAAATGAACGTTAGATCAAATTTAAAACTGCAAGCAGTGACGAACACCTACTCGGGACTGTTACTGGACGATTCAAGGATTCAACGTTCTTTATTTGTCATGCACACCCCATGTGGTACATGTGGTAGAACGAAATTGTGTACACAGGGTCCCAGTTACATCCAACAAAAATATTACAATGTAAAAGAAAACAGTAATAAGATCTAAGATATGAACTAAGAATAACATTAATAAAAATACACTAAGCACTAATAGTATTAAAAACAATACGCCGAACAGCAGGAAAAAGGAGCCCAGCCGAGAACTAGAACAATGTCATTAATAAAGTAGCCAGTAAGTATTGAGGATGGACCTTCACAAAATGTGCAGTTTGGTAACTGGATGCTCCTCATCTCCTTTCAGGGGTGTCAAACTCATTTCCACCAAGGGCCACATCAGCATAATGGTTGCCCTCAAATGATATAAGTGTAAGACAATATAAATAAAGTTAACTAAATGTAATGTAAAATACACTCAACTACATCTTAATGTTAAATAACTGAATTCTTTACTTATTCAACTTACAAATATTCCATATATATTTGCATAGATGTATAAAAATATGTCGCTGTTATAAAACCTTTTAATTTATCAGGTTATGAAACCCGCATTACTCTATAAATCAATGATCAAACTTTCCAAGTGAATAAGGAAAAATAAGTTATGGCATTAACTTTGTTCAAAACTTTTTTGTCATAGTTAAGAGAATAACAGTCCAACCAACAATTTTGAGCTGCTAAGAACATGTGACAGGTGTAGCGTTTTACAAAAACAAATGGCTGCACACAGCCTTGCAATGGTCATACATCGAATGAATGATTGTATTATTATAGAAAACATTTGCCTGCGTACACATAAACGCTGCAATCCCAGATACAGTACATTGCTGCAAATTTAACATAATATAATAAATCTAAAGTTAAGTATGGTCCTCTGGACATTCAAAAAACAAAACAAACAAAAAAAAATTGTAGAAATGTTTCGTCTTTCCTCCGAAAGACTTCTTCAGTCTGAGATGCTGTATTCAGCTCAGTCTTATAAATAGCACCTTCTCATAGTGGATCAACCAGTTTGCTGATGACAGCCAAAACGAGCTGCTCACATGATCAAGGAGGACCATCAGCCTAACGATGGATCATTAGCACCCTGATGGTTGCTTGCTATTCACAAGGGGCTGAGTGATACTAAACTACCATAGTTGGCAGCTCAGAACACCACATACAGAATACCATGGACTTTGTGGATAAGGTGAGGGATGTCGTCATGGAGACTGATGAAAGAAAGGTATCTCTTGATGTCACATCACTCTTTACGCGCATTGCTGTTGATGAGGCAGTAGAGGTGGTCTGTTCAAGGTTAAAATCAGACACCACTCTGAACAGCAGGACCACACTTTCCACAGAACTGTCAACTCTTAAAACTGTGCCTGCAGTCAACCTACTTCATACGGGGAGTAAATGTGGAAATGTGGATATCCTAACTGGGCCTTCCTGAAAGCAGAGAAGAAATCCAAACAGGACTCCAGCCAGCCATCAGGTGAAAAGAAGGAACACAGACCCAGACCAGTGGTCATTCTGTATGTTGCAGGAGTTTCAGAGACATTGAGACGTTTATTTTCTAAACACAACGTCCCAGTGGCTTTTAAACCCCAAAATACAATACGGCAAAGACTGGTTCATCCCAAAGATCCAGTCCCCCGGCACAAACAGAGTAATATTGTGTATGCTGTTTAGGGCAATTCATTCTCACTCCCTACTCATCATATATTGATGCTTGGGCTCAGGGTCCCTCCGCGTCACATACGTGATGCGTCGGGTCGCCCTTTCTCATCAATATTTGGTGTGCAGGGTAATATCATTGAATGTTATACTGTGATCTTGTCTTCCGGTTTGGATAGTGAAGCACTTTCATATCTACTTTTTTTTAGCAACAGGATGCATTTCTCTCTCAAAATTTAAACCTTAGGCCTAACCTGATAACAAACCCTATACTTAACCATTCACTTTTTATTTGACCCCCGAACCCCAAACAAACCAAATAATGATGAGAAGGGGTGACCCGACGCATCAAATATGTGACGTGGAGGGACCCTGAGCCCAAGCATCAATATATGATGAGTAGGGAGTGAGAACATGTTGGTTTAGTGTCAGGAGGGCTGTGATCAGTCTTATATCGGGGAAACTAAACAGCCACTGGCCAAAAGGATGGCCCAGCACAGAAGATCAACATCATCAGGTCAGGACTCTGTGGTCTACACTCATCTCCAGACCAGCAGTCACTCTTTCAGGGATGAAGATGTTCACATCCTTGATAGTGAGGAATGATGGTTTGAGAGAGGAGTAAAGCCCCCCTCACCAACTACAAACATCAACTATAAAAACAATCTCCTTCTCTGGTCAAGACATACCCCTCTCCACCTCTGTTACAAATCTCGGAATAAAAATGGACTCTCATCTTACATTTGAAAATCACATTAAGCATCTGTTTAAAACCTGCTTCTTCCATCTTCGAAACATCTCCAGACTTCGCCCATCTCTAACTTTTTCTGATGCTGAGAAACTCGTCCATGCCTTTGTCTCCTCCAGGCTCGACTACTGCAACTCCCTGTTTATTGGAATCCCTGGTAAAAACCTTCAGAAGCTTCAATATATTCAAAACAGTGCAGCAAGGATTTTATTGAGAGCTCGTAAATTTGAACATATTACACCCATTCTCCATAACCTCCATTGGCTTCCTGTCACCTACAGAATTCAGTACAAAACTGCTCTCATTACACATCAATGCTTACACGGAACTTCACCAGATTATCTAAAGGACATTCTTGCTCCATATTCATCCACCCGGTCTCTACGATCACAGAACAGTAATCTCCTTCACATTCCACAAACCAAATTAAGGACCATGGGAGACCGGGCATTCTGTGTGGCTGCCCCCCGCCTCTGGAACTCCCTCCCTGACTACCTGAGAGCTCCACAGTCACTGGTTGACTTTAAAAAAGGCTTAAAGACCTTTCTTTTTAAGCAAGCCTATTCTGCCTCCGCATGATTTTACCTCTGATCTTCGTTGATATTATCATTGTTTTTTAATTGATTTTATTATTGATTTTTGTTATTTTATCTTTGATTTTACTTGATTTTATCACTTGTTTTTATTTGATCTTTGATTTTAGTTGCACTTTGTAGCACTTTGAGATTTTTGTTAATGAAAAGTGCGTTACAAATTAAATTCATTATTATTATAAGGAGGCCATCTTTGTGAAAAGAAACCATCCATCATTAAACAGAGGTGGAGGCCTCCGGGTTCAACTGTCCCCCTCTTACAATGCTGTTATTGCTAGTATCACTCAGCCCTCTGTGAATAGCAAACAACCATCAGGGTGCTAACGATCCATCGTTAGGCTGATGGTCCTCCTTGATCATGTGAGCAGCTGGTTTCGGCTGTCATCAGCAAACTGGTTGATCCACTGTGAGAGGGTGCTATTTATAAGACTGAGCTGAATACACCATCTCAGACTGAGGAAGTCTTTCGGACGAAAGACGAAACGTTTCTACAATTTTTTTTGCTTTGTTTTGTTTTTTGAATGTCCAGAGGACCAGACTTAGCTTTTTTAGATTTTTCTACCTGGATTATTGAGCATGCATCAGGAAAATATAATAAAAGACATTTAATTATAATACTCAAAAAAACATTAGGGTTGAAGACTCACTTTGGCATACTTAGCTCTGTGTTTGGTGTCAAAATGCCGATGTAAATTGTACTCTGACGGCCAACACAGCCTCATAACACAAAAGACAGTGGTTTCTCTTCTTGAAGCACAAACATATACTCGCCTCCCCATGTTTCTTGAAACAGCCTTAATCTGCATCATTTTTTCTCTTCCTGGACATTTTGGGATCATTGCTTGTATTTCTCAATTCCACGTGTTCAGAAAATGATATTGATGTGGAAAAACTGCAATCTAGTGGAGGGATGCTGTTACCTCGCGGGTAGCATAATCGGCATGCATTATGGGAAATGTAGTTTTTCATTCATTAAACGACAATCAGACCTTTTAAGCTCTCGCGGGCCACATAAAACAATGTGACGGGCCACATCTGGCCCGCGGGCCTTGAGATTGACACGTGTTCTACATTAAATGATCATTGTTCAAACATGCCACATGGTGCTGCATTTGTCCACCACAGACACGTGACACAGCTGTAGTCATGTAGGTGACCCTACAAAAAAACGAAGTCTGAGCTGGACATGAAATGTGAGGTGAAAAAAGAAATAAAACTATGAGAGTAGAGTCCACTGCAGTGCTTCTGCCCTGCTGATCACACCTGATTCATTTTTAAAAAGTCAATTAGATTCCATATGTCTTCTTGAATGTGATGAAAATAATATAGAAGAATCCTGAGATTAAAACATCACCAAATGTAAATAATCTACTATAGATCTGTAAAATAAGGCACACGTCTGAGGAGAAACGCTGGCATTTCTGTTGCATTTTAAGAATACAAATTATGAATTGGCCACATCTTCAAAGGACGTTACTTTAGGACCGACAGATCTTGTGGTGTACATACAGCACTCCACTGGAGCTCTGGTAAACCAATCAGAGACCAGTCACTAGTGAAAATCCCATTCATCCCTGCTGGTTACAGAGAGTACCTGAATGACCCTGTTTACATGAAAACGATTTCTGGTGAAAATGGAAGAGTTTTGTTAAGTTTGTACTGTTCATTTACACAAAAACAGCAAATATTTTCTCTGATAATGGCACGAGCTGAGAACGGGCTCCAGTGCAATGGTTCAAAAACGTCCCGTTGTCTGTTGTCGTGTAAACAGAAAAAAAATGATATTTTCTGTCAGGGAATTCCTCAATCTGAGCTGCTGTATTCAGCTCAGTCTTATAAATGGCACCCTCTCACAGTGGATCAACCAGTTTTCTGATGACAGCCGAAACCAGCTGCTCACATGATCAAGGAGGACCATCAGCCTAACGATGGATCGTTAGCACCCTGATGGTTGTTTGCTATTCACAGAGGGCTGAGTGATACTAGCAATAACAGCATTGTAAGAGGGGGACAGTTGAACCTATCGCATGTACAACGCAAAACAAACCAGCTTCCTACAATCCACAGAATAAACTGGCAGATACCAGTGTATTGTTTGTGTTTCTGCCGCTTATTAATCCAACTCACCAACACTGTGCTCATTTTATTAAATCATCGAAGACGGATCTCATACAGCTCCACTCTGTTACTTAAAGGATATATGCAAAGAAGAAACATGGCGAGGAGGTGCTACTGGATGCAACCAGGGAGGACAAGCCAGTGGTGGTAAACAATGAAGTCAATGAGAAAGAATGGAGGGAGAACTTTTATTTTGCCCCTACATCGAGGGGGAACATCGAGGGGGAACAGACAACCATGAGATCGCCGGTTGATGTTTTAAAAACAGGTGGCCTGTACACTTTAAGTGACGAGGGAAGAATTAAAAAAACAGCCAACGCTTTGGATTTGTCACAAGCCGTTGTGTCTGTTATCATCAGAGAAACCTGTTATGCCATCTCTGTTAACCTGGGTCCAAAATACATCTGATTACTGATTAGATAAAGTCAGGTTTTCGAGCTCGTCACAGCACTGAATCTGCACTGCTCAAAGTACAGAATGATATTCTTCTGTCTCTGGATGCAAAAAACCCTGTTCTGCTGGTGATGTTAGACCTCTCAGCAGCTTTTGACACCGTTGACCATCAGGTACTAATCAACCGCTTGTCTCAGCAGGTTGGCCTCCAGGGAGCTGTGCTTGAGTGGTTCAAATCTTACCTGTCTGGGAGAACTTTTTCTGTCATGATAGGCGATCTGTCCTCCTCTTCATCAACCCCTCTGACCTCCGGCGTACCACAGGGATCTATTCTAGGGCCAGTCCTCTTCTCTCTTTACATGCTGCCATTAGGATCAATCATTGCACGTCATAACCTGTCTTTTCACATGTATGCAGACGATTTACAAATCTATCTGCCAGTCACTCCCAACCCCTCACTCAGTTCAAACACTCTTGTCAACTGCTTAAATGACATTAAGCACTGGCTCTCTCAAAACTTCCTCCACCTAAACACAGATAAAACTGAATGCATTTTGTTTGGTGCACCTGATGACACCAGCAACATCCTTCCCAGTCCCAGTGTTGGTTTTCCCCTCCCCCACTTCAACTCGGTGGTCAGAAATCTTGGAGTGCAGCTTGACTCCAATTTAAAGTTTGATAAACAGATCAGTTCTGTTGTCAAGACCAGCTTCTTTCAGCTCCGTCTGCTCTCCAAAGTCAAGTCATTTCTTAGTCGTGGTGATCTGGAGAAGGCCATCCATGCCTTTGTGACCTCCAGACTTGACTATTGTAATGCTTTGTATCTTGGCATTAATCAATCCTCCATCTCCCGTTTACAGCTTGTACAGAACTCTGCCGCGCGCTTTTTGACCAACACACGAAAATATGAACACATCACTCCTGTCCTGTCCTCTCTACACTGGCTCCCAGTTCAGTTCAGGATACAGTTCAAGTTGCTGCTGTTTGTTTTCAAAGCTCTGAATGGACTTGCTCCCCTCTACATCTCAGAACTTCTGAAAGTCCATCAGCCTGGCAGGGACCTACGATCTGCCAGTCAACACCTGCTGGAGGTGCCTCGCTCGAGGTACAAGCAATGGGGAGACCGGTCATTTTCTGTTGCCGGCCCAAAAGCCTGGAACAGCCTCCCCCTTGAGCTGCGTGCCACCTCCGATCCGACTCTGTTCAAAACCAAACTGAAGACCCACTTGTTCAAAAAAGCTTTCAGTGTGTAACTTTTATTATTTTGTATTTTAGTATGTAGCATCTTTATTTCAATTGCATTTTTATTTCCACTTGTTCAAAAAAGCTTTCTGTGTGTAACTTTTATTACTTGTGTTATTTTAGTATGTAGCATTTTTTATTTCCATTGCCTTCTTTTATCGCTGTGGTTTCTTATTCTATTTTCATTGATCTATTGTTCCCGTTTATTCTTCTTTTTATCCTGTTAAGCACCTTGGTCAATGCAAGGCATTGTGGAAGGTGCTATACAAATAAAGTTTATTATTATTATTATTATTAGATAAACTAGTTTCAAGTTTTAAAGAACAGCACCGACTAGTGGCGTGGTGAGGGAATTACACCTTTTCCACTTGTAACGTTGTTGTGTAAACAGAGATTGTAACTATAACGTTTTTATGTAAATGTGTTAATAGAAATGGGGGGGGGGCTGTTTTCATTGGATTGTTGTCGTGTAAACAGGGCCTAAAACCATGAGGAGAAAACTTATCTGACATTGAATAAACGAGAATTATTTTGGCCACAGCTCCCAGCTGTAGAATCAGGCGCTGACTCTGCCTGCGGTAAAACATGTTGACGTCAGCGTCATCATGTGGAAATCCTTTCATGCTAAAGAATCTGGGAGTCTGTTCAGTGTAAACAGTAAAAACACAGACGTTCTGAGACATGACTGTCACCAGGGCTGAAGTTGAGGTTTCACGTTTCAAATGCACACACTTCTAAAAAAAATCATAAACACAAACAATAAAATGCCATAATATATTTGACAAACTAGATCTATTCCCATAAAGACTTGTTTTATAATTCCAGATTTTATAGTAAAAATACATCCTGGTGCAATTGGTTGTTTCCAAATTGCCCCTTTAATCTGCTTTAAAATGCATTAGGACTGAAGACAGCTGTGAAACAGCGGCTCAGAGAGGTGTCTGTAAAAAACAACGAGGAGCATTTCCACATAAAGCTTGAGTCAAGCTTGCAGAATCCCTCCAAAGATTACTTCAAACTTTTAAAACACCGCATTACTTTCAATTAGCGATTAGTTATCACCCGCTGCATTGAAAGACGGATGATAGCAAAATATCTCACTGGGAAAAAATAAATCAAACTCTCTGATTTTACAACTGATTAACTTTTGCTTTCAACCCAATTCAAGATGACCACCACAGCTGACGACAACAAACACAAAAAGAGCTTTAACACAGTCATTTTACAGACATGCTCAATTCAGCTGTTGTGGTAGCTGGGAGTTTTCACTCACACACACTTCGAGCACAAACAGTCAGGATCTTTGTTTAAAACTAAATTTTTACTTTTATAGGAAAATTTGTCTTTAACATTGTGTAAAATAATAAACATGGTAAAAAGAAACTAATGTACACAGTAATGAAGGTCTCATCTTATTAATTATTAAAGTTATGTAGGCTACATCTTTTAGTCATTAACTCACACTCTATTTTGTAACTTTTTTTAATCATCATTTTAATGAACATTTTATTTGGAAATAATTCATTAAATAATTTTCCCACTGGGGAAAAAAAACCAACATGTAGGAACAGCAGTGAAAAGTAAATAAACACGGTACAGAGTGAGCATCATTAGCGCATGTTTTCCCTCATCACTGTGGTCTCTGCCTTCTCAGGGAGGCTGTAGACTGTGAAGGAGATGTTTGTGTGTTTGAAGACCTGCTCCAGTATCACCAACACTTTGGACCACTCCAGTCTGTCCAGTCCACACCCAATGCTGAGAAAAAGAAAGAGGCAAGCATGCTGTTTAATTAGAGACATTAGTGCAATTTCTTAGCTTAAGCATTTGATACATGTTCCACAGTGAATCAAATAGATAAACAAACCGAGGCATGGATATCCTCGTCACTCCGTTTTCTACACAGTGCGACTTCATGTCTTCCAGACTCTGTTGCAGGCTGTTGTAGGTGGGTCTCTGGGTGGCTTTTTTCTTTGTAATCTGAGAAAAACGTTAGAAAGTGACCGACACATACAAGACTGAATAAAGTACCTTGTGTTTGTCTGTTGTATGACGATGCTGATGACAGATTTACCAGATAGTAGACAAAACGTCTGCCACGCTTCAGTACAGCACACTGTCCACACAACTTCTCTGTTCAGACAAACAGGTGACGACACTTGTCAGTAACAAGAGATTCAAACTTTTTGAATATGTA
>JBBPBX010087181.1:0-14755 GCA_038048925.1 Garcialebias charrua
TATTATATACAGTCTTAATATTATATACAGTCTTAATATTATATACAGTCCTAATATTATACAGTCTTTATATTATAAATATTATATACAGTCTTAATATTATATACATTCTTAGTATTATAAATATTATATACAGTCTTAATATTATAAATATTATATACAGTCTTAATATTATAGACAGTCATTATTATACAAAGTTTTAATAATGTCTCAGGAAAAAACCAGGAAATAAAAGTATCTTGTTGCTAATTTCAGGAAGTTTAATCAGACGGATGTGAAACCATAAATATGTAAATAATCTTTAATTATGAGGTGAAATTAAACCAGCAGAATTTCAGCTCCTTCACAGGGTTCCAACTTAAGAAGTTGTTTTCTTGGTAATTAGGTTTTTAATAACTTTGATCTCCACTTTGACAGATGGTCTCAGTGTAGATGAAAAAGCGCTCAATGAGCTCACCTTAGAAGACTTTGTGCAGCTTTCCTGTTTTACTACTGTTCTTATGGATATTTTACTTCAAAATTAAAGTACTTTGTAATCAAGAACTGTTAGCAGGAGAGGAATACATTTGGAAACAGTACTTGAAGTGGTGCTGAGACGGACTGAGACCTGTCCATGTGTCCCTGTGATAGACAGGACATCTGTCCAGGTGTTTCTGTGTCTGAACCTCCACAAAATCAACTATGTACATTGTTACAACAAAGTACTTCCTGTACACAGTACTGTGCAGTCACAGTAAAGATACACAGAGTAGATGAAAGGGAGCAGCTCATCAGAGGATTCATGATTAGCAGAACACATCTGGTCCAGACAGGAAACAGCCTCCACCTAACCCGTTACAACATCTGGACAGGGCCGATGGGGGAGGAGCGAGCACGTGCACAGCACCACTTCACCACTGTGCAGACTCTGAGCGAGGACTTATCAGGACCAGAATCTGACTCACAGGAACACCACGACTCGCTTCTCCTGCAGCGCTCTGACAACATCTGTCCAGATAACACAGAGGACACACACAGACATGGACACACATACACACCCCCCACAGAGAGACACACACACACAGACACACACAAACACATAAACACATGCTGTCTTGCTATTTTTGCAGGGACTTTGCATTGACTTCAATTCCTTTCTATAGCCTAATCCTGACCCTTAACTTAAACTTAACCATTACCAGTACATACCTAACTATGAACTTAACCATTACCAGTATGTACCTAACTATAAACTTAACCATTACCAGTATGTACCTAACCATTACCGGTACATACCCAAACATAAACCAAACAATTACCAGTACTGTACTTACCTAACCCTAACCATTACGGTACATAAATAACCCCAAACCTAACCATTACCAGTACATACCTAACTATAAACTTAACCATTACCAGTATGTACCCAACTATAAACTTAACCATTACCAGTACATACCCAACTATAAACTTAACCATTACCAGTATGTACCTAACCATTACCCTAACTATAAACTTAACCATTACCAGTATGTACCCAACTATAAACTTAACCATTACCAGTACATACCCAACTATAAACTTAACCATTACCAGTATGTACCTAACCATTACCGGTACATACCCAAACATAAACCAAACAATTACCAGTACTGTACTTACCTAACCCTAACCATTACGGTACATAAATAACCCCAAACCTAACCATTACAAGTACAGTACATACCTAACCCGAAACCTAACCATAACCAGTTCTTACCTAACCCTAAACCTAACAACTACCAGTACATACCTAACCCTAACCATTACAGGTACATACCTAAACATAAACCTAACAATTACTAGTACATACCTAACCCTAACCATTACGGTACATAAATAACCCGAAACCTAACCATTACAAGTACATACCTAACTATAAATCTAACCATTACCAGTACGTACCTAACCCGAAACCTAACCATAACCAGTTCTTACCTAACCCTAAACCTAACAATTACCAGTACATACATAACCCTAACCATTACCGGTACATACATAAACATAAACCTAACCATTACCGGTACATAAATAACCCCAAAACTAACCATTGCCAGTATGTACCTAACTATAAATCTAACCATTACCAGTACATACCTAACCCTAACTAGGCATGTAACGGTACTAGTGGGTGTACCGAACCGTTTCGGTACGTCGCGTTCGGTTCGGTCCACCTGCGTACCGTTTCGGTTATTTTTTCACTCATTGAACGTTAATATATGCGCCGCGGAACAAAATTTCCTGGGCGCGTTTCAGCACGGAGCTATTATCGCGTAGCACGCAGCCCTTAGCCGTTAGCTTCTCTGCGGTCTCCTGTTTGGGAACGTTTCTTGTTAAAAGACGAGCGCGCACATCCAAAGCTGTGTGGACGTTGTTTCACAAGACTGGCTCTGCAGCAGCGAACGTCTCACGTGAACGCGCTTGAAACTACGTCATCGGAATGTGAACGAAGAAAAAGCAGCTTGCAACAGCCAACAACAACAGCTGCTGCATTTAAACTACTTTTATCAGGTAAATCAGATCAGTCCAGAGCAATAACACAAACTATGAGTTTTTAAATCTATGATTCTAAGTCTGAATGTTGTTATATGCGCAGGCTTTAAAGTTATTCATCCTCGCTACGAACACCCATCACTCAAAAAGTTCAGAACTTTATGAAAAAACTAAAACTGATATTGTCAACAAGCCCTGGAGCAAAGCCCTGCCCTAATGATGAGTGAGAGATTCAACCGTTCAAGAAGAGGTATTGTTCTTTTATTATTATTATCTAAATAATCTTTTTTATTCAAAATCATAATCTTATTAACTTTTTTTTGTGTGTGTTTTATTTCCAGTGTGGGACAGAGGTAGCTGCTCTTTTCTTCCACTTCAGGGACAGACATCCACCAAAATCTGGTGACCAGATCACCTGCAGCTAAGAAGTGTGTGATGACTGAACTGAACTCTGAACTTTTCCAGGACCTGTCCCACTTGGAGGAGCAGGTCCAAGAAGAGGTTGTGAGTACAGTAATGAGGACAAATACAGCCACACTGCTGCTACTGGACAAAAACTTGATTAGTTAGATTGTAAACAGTCTGTTGCTGCTTATTGTTCTGGTTCTGACTGTTATTGTATTTATTAAGATTTTTATTATTGTTAAAATAGTTTTATTGTAGAGTGCTGTTTATTTAAAATATCATCCAAATGGGTCACTTTTATTTATTACTACAATACAATACAAACGTATTTTTGGCATATTTTCAAAATAAACATTTTGTAAGTCTTTATTTTGTACTTTTTTTTTTGTACCAAAAATAAACAGAAAATAAACCGAACCGAGCCCTCCTTGTAGTTGAACCGAACCGAAATGTGATTTTAGCGTACCGTTACACCCCTAACCCTAACCATTACCGGTACATACCTAAACATAAACCTAACAATTACTAGTACATACCTAACCCTAACCATTACCGTACATACCCCCATGCTGAGGGACTGCTTTGAAAACACAAACTGGTCTGTCTTCAAAGAGGCAGCTACGAATGGAAATTCAATTGACCTGGAGCTTTATGCTTCCTCTGTCCTGGGTTACATCAGTACATGTGCTGAAAATGTATCCATAAGAAAGTGTGTTAAATTTTACCCCAATCAAAAACCCTGGCTAAATAAAGATGTCCGCACCCTGCTGGCAGCCAGGGACACTGCATTCAAGTCTAAAGATACTGAGGAGTTGAGAAAGTGCAGGAGAGAACTGGATGATGGCATAAAGAAGGCCAAAGCCGCGTATGCACAGAGGATCGAGGGACAGTTCACCTCACATGATCCACGGAGCATGTGGCAGGGCATCAAATGCTTAACAGACTACAAGGGCAAAAGCAAACAATGCCCCAGGGACCCATCCCTGCCTGATGCCCTCAATAAGTTTTATGCACGTTTTGATGATCCAAACAGACCAACTAGCACCAGACTCACCTCATCACCAGACGAGGAGCACCTCAAAGTGACCGCAGCAGAAGTGAGAGGCAGTCTCAGAAGGATCAACCCTCATAAAGCTACGGGTCCAGACAACATCCCAGGGAAAGTTCTGAAGGAATGTGCGGACCAGCTCTGTGAGGTGCTGGCTGACATCTTCACCACCTCACTTGCACTGGAGTCAGTTCCCACCTGCCTGAAGACCGCCACCATCATCCCAGTCCCAAAAAGCTCCACAGTGACTGGTCTGAATGACTATAGACCGGTGGCCCTCACCCCGATAGTCGCTAAATGTTTTGAGAAACTGGTCATGTCCCACATCAAGACAGCCGTCAACATCAACGAGGACCCTCATCAATATGCATATCGTGAGAACCGATCAACAGAGGACGCCATCTCCTCCGTGGTCCACACTGCTCTCACCCACCTGGATCAGAAGGACTCATACGTGCGTCTGCTCTTTGTGGACTTCACATCTGCCTTCAACACCATGATCCCCCAAACTCTGATAGACAAACTATCCACACTTGGACTAAGCCCCTCTATTTGTAACTGGGTCTTAGACTTCTTAACAGACAGACCACAGTCCGTGAAGATCCACAACTTCTCCTCCTCCACCATCACCCTCAGCACTGGCTCTCCTCAGGGATGTGTGCTGAGCCCTCTTCTGTTCACTCTGCTCACATATGATTGTATAGCCACACATCCAGGCTGTCATATTGTTAAGTTTGCAGATGATACAGCTGTGGTGGGATGCATCACAGATAATGATGAATCCAGCTACAGACAGGAGGTGGAACATCTGGAGAGCTGGTGCAAAGAGAACAACCTTCACATGAATGTGAAGAAGACGAAGGAGATGATTGTGGACTTCAGAAGGAACAAACACACCCACACCCCACTGTATATAGGTGGATCTGCGGTGGAGGTGGTCTCCAGCTACAAATACCTGGGTGTACACTTGAATGATAACCTCAGCTGGAGCAATAACACCACCAGCCTGATCAAGAAAGGTCATCAGAGACTCTACTTCCTCAGACGGCTGAGACGAGCCGGTCTGAGAAGCCCAGTCCTCACCTCGTTCTACAGGTGTGCAGTGGAGAGCGTCCTGTGCTCCAGCATCAACGTGTGGCATGGAGGCTGCACAGTTGCAGAGAGAAAAGCTCTGCAGAGAGTGGTGAAGGCTGCACAGAAGTCTGTGGGAGTCAGTCTCCCCACCATCACAGACATTTACACCTCCAGATGCAGAAAAAGAGCCACCTGCATCATGAAAGACCTCACTCACCCAGCACACTCACTCTTTGCACCACTCCCCTCGGGACGGAGGTTGAGGAGCATCAAATGTAGAACCACTAGACTGAGAAACAGCTTCTACCCTGAGGCTGTCAGACTCATGAATAAATAAATAATAAGAATAAACACTGCAAAATGTCACATCATACTGATACTGTACTGATCTGTTTCTTGTTGCTGCGTTCATCTGTGACCATCTGCTCATGTTCGTGCTGCTGTTTATAATGATGTTTTTCTACTACATTAGGGCTTAGTGTATTACTAGCTGATGTGATGTCTCTCTTAGTTAATCCTAGATGTTATTATTGTATTTCTCTTGCATTTGTTGTTGGATGTAACTGGGACCCTGTGTACATAATCTCGTTTTCAACACATGTACTACATGCGGTGCAAATGACAATAAATTCTCTCTGACTCTGACTCTGACATACCTAAACATAAACCTAACCATTACCCTTACATAAATAACCCCAAAACTAACCATTACCAGTATGTACCTAACTATAAACACTGCCCCTTATGAGGCCCGGGCTTTGGGCCCCATAACAATTGGTCCTCACAGCGTAGTATAAATTGGAAAAATGGGCCTTACAAGGTAACAAATACAAAAAACACACACACACACACACTGGTTTTTCTGGGTTCTGGTCGGGAGGCGTGCAGGAAAGCTGCTTACGTTTCGAGCCAAGCCTGAAACTTTAATCCTCATGAAGTGCTTTGTGTGTAAACATGTTTAAATCCTGAGAAATTCCACAGAGATCCAATTATCTTCTTATTAAAAGGACGTTTTAATTATCTACGACTTAAAACGGTTACAAGGAGATCAGAGACCAACGCCTCCCATTATAACCAATTAATGCTAAAACCTGGAAACTGGACCTCTGACGCACTGGAGACAAGTCCAGGTGTTCTTTTGGTGGACTGGAGACAAGACCAGGTGTTCTTTTGGTGGACTGGAGACAAGACCAGGTGTTCTTTTGATGGACTGGAGACAAGTCCAGGTGTTCTTTTGGTGGACTGGAGACAAGTCCAGGTGTTCTTTTGAAGGACAGGAGACAAGTCCAGGTGTTCCTTTGAAGGACAGGAGACAAGTCCAGGTGTTCTTTTGAAGGACAGGAGACAAGTCCAGGTGTTCTTTTGGTGGACTGGAGACAAGTCCAGGTGTTCTTTTGAAGGACAGGAGACAAGTCCAGGTGTTCTTTTGAAGGACAGGAGACAAGTCCAGGTGTTCCTTTGAAGGACAGGAGACAAGTCCAGGTGTTCTTTTGAAGGACAGGAGACAAGTCCAGGTGTTCCTTTGAAGGACAGGAGACAAGTCCAGGTGTTCTTTTGAAGGACAGGAGACAAGTCCAGGTGTTCTTTTGATGGACTGGAGACAAGTCCAGGTGTTCTTTTGAAGGACAGGAGACAAGTCCAGGTGTTCTTTTGAAGGACAGGAGACAAGTCCAGGTGTTCCTTTGAAGGACAGGAGACAAGTCCAGGTGTTCCTTTGAAGGACAGGAGACAAGTCCAGGTGTTCTTTTGAAGGACAGGAGACAAGTCCAGGTGTTCTTTTGAAGGACAGGAGACAAGTCCAGGTGTTCTTTTGAAGGACAGGAGACAAGTCCAGGTGTTCCTTTGAAGGACAGGAGACAAGTCCAGGTGTTCTTTTGAAGGACAGGAGACAAGTCCAGGTGTTCCTTTGAAGGACAGGAGACAAGTCCAGGTGTTCTTTTGAAGGACAGGAGACAAGTCCAGGTGTTCTTTTGAAGGACTGGAGACAAGTCCAGGTGTTCCTTTGAAGGACAGGAGACAAGTCCAGGTGTTCTTTTGAAGGACAGGAGACAAGTCCAGGTGTTCCTTTGAAGGACTGGAGACAAGTCCAGGTGTTCTTTTGAAGGACTGGAGACAAGTCCAGGTGTTCCTTTGAAGGACAGGAGACAAGTCCAGGTGTTCCTTTGAAGGACAGGAGACAAGTCCAGGTGTTCCTTTGAAGGACTGGAGACAAGTCCAGGTGTTCCTTTGAAGGACAGGAGACAAGTCCAGGTGTTCCTTTGAAGGACTGGAGACAAGTCCAGGTGTTCCTTTGAAGGACTGGAGACAAGTCCAGGTGTTCCTTTGAAGGACTGGAGACAAGTCCAGGTGTTCCTTTGAAGGACTGGAGACAAGTCCAGGTGTTCCTTTGAAGGACTGGAGACAAGTCCAGGTGTTCCTTTGAAGGACAGGAGACAAGTCCAGGTGTTCCTTTGAAGGACAGGAGACAAGTCCAGGTGTTCCTTTGAAGGACTGGAGACAAGTCCAGGTGTTCCTTTGAAGGACTGGAGACAAGTCCAGGTGTTCCTTTGAAGGACTGGAGACAAGTCCAGGTGTTCCTTTGAAGGACTGGAGACAAGTCCAGGTGTTCCTTTGAAGGACTGGAGACAAGTCCAGGTGTTCCTTTGAAGGACAGGAGACAAGTCCAGGTGTTCCTTTGAAGGACAGGAGACAAGTCCAGGTGTTCCTTTGAAGGACTGGAGACAAGTCCAGGTGTTCCTTTGAAGGACAGGAGACAAGTCCAGGTGTTCCTTTGAAGGACAGGAGACAAGTCCAGGTGTTCCTTTGAAGGACTGGAGACAAGTCCAGGTGTTCCTTTGATGGACTGGAGACAAGTCCAGGTGTTCCTTTGATGGACTGGAGACAAGTCCAGGTGTTCCTTTGATGAACTGGAGACAAGTCCAGGTGTTCCTTCTGGTGTATTATTCCATATGTTCTTGTACATTATTCCAGATGTTCCATCATTTTATTCCAACCACTTGGTGATGTTGTTCCATGCATCTCTGCTTGGATCTTACATCCTGCTGTGATGTGCTGGACTGTCTCTGGGTGGGGGTGGGGGGTGTCTTAGCGTCCATCTTGGACGTGGTCTGGTCGACCGTGGCCTCTACTTCTTGTTGTGAGGTTCTGGTCTCGTCCTGCCATGATGCTTGTCTCTGAGCTGTCCTTCAGTCCAGCCCTCTGTAGCCACAACACAACACCTGTAAGATATATATCAATAAATAAGTCCTATGCTCTGAATTCTTAGGCCTTCTCTGAAGACCTAGAAGGCCTTCGTTGTAAACCCTCTTCAGTATCAGCTAAAGCTTGAGAAGCGGACAGGACGTCTTCAGGACTGATCAACACGAAGCAACGAAAGAGTAAATATGTGGAGCAACTAAAACTTAACGAGGGTACGGTGCTGTGTTCGGATCGTACCCAGATGCATGATGGGAGATGGTCTCCCCGGCAGCTGAGCACACAGGATGTGATTAAACTGAGGATGGACCGGGTTCACTGACAGGACCTGGAGTCTGCAGGCCGGACTCAGACACTGACAGAGGAGGAGGAACGACGGGGAGGAGGTGCAGGTCCTGAAGCTCCTGAGCGTGATCTTTATCGACTCGCGGCTCCAAATGACCGTCGTATATCTGCAGAGGCGTTAATGAGACCGTTGATCGATACCGGTGACTCGACGAGGTTTCTGCCAAGCGCTGAGGCTGCAACTTTCACAGCTGTAAATAAAAACAGCCACTCGATGACTTCACACCCCGTTACTCTAATGAGGACGGAGGAGACACGGAGGTGAAGACGCTGGACGGAGTCCGCTGGAGGGCTGGCAGCAGCTTCCCTTGAGCAATTACATGAACCACATCAGCTGAACGTCTGAGGGACTTGATCGTCGCAGGACACTCCACTGACCTCGACCCGAGGTGCGTTCCTGCCAGCAGGACGAACGAGACGTGTCTTTGACATCATGAAGGTCAAAGAGCAAACATGTCTTAAAGCATACGCCTTCAACAAACCTTCACACTGCCATACATGACGGCTTGGACAAGCAGAGACCTTCACTTTGACCTTCACTTTGACCTTCACTTTGACCTTCACTTTGACCTTCACTTGTGATCTTGGCCAAGAAGAACCCCGTCTCGTGACGATGCTCATGATGTTTAATTAAATTATCTTGAGCGGCTCAGAAGTTATGGCAGGACAAGGACAAGAGAACGTTTATGGACGGTGCCGTAGAACCTTCGATTAGAACCATCGAGGAGAACCTCAGGAACCAGATGTTGCACCAGATTGTTGAAGAAAGAACTTGTTCACCTGCTGTGGGACTTGTCTTTGGACAAACTCCATCAGACGTCATAAAGGCGGGACGAGGACAGAGAGTCAGCTCCCTTTGAGTGACGTTCAAAGGAACAGACTTCAGTCTGGGACAGACTTGTCCTCTTGGAGGAAGAAATCTGGGACAGACTTGTCCTCGTGGAGGAAGAAATCTGGGACAGACTTGTCCTCGTGGAGACAGACTTGTCCTCATGGAGGAAGACATCTGGGACAGACTTGTCCTCATGGAGACAGACTTGTCCTCTTGGAGGAAGAAATCTGGGACAGACTTGTCCTCATGAGGAAGACGTCTGGGACAGACTTGTCCTCTTGGAGGAAGACGTCTGGGACAAACTTGTCCTCATGGAGGAAGACGTCTGGGACAAACTTGTCCTCATGGAGGAAGACGTCTGGGACAAACTTGTCCTCATGGAGGAAGACGTCTGGGACAAACTTGTCCTCATGGAGGAAGACATCTGGGACAGACTTGTCCTCATGGAGGAAGACATCTGGGACAGACTTGTCCTCTTGGAGGAAGACGTCTGGGACAAACTTGTCCTCATGGAGGAAGACATCTGGGACAAACTTGTCCTCATGGAGGAAGACATCTGGGACAGACTTGTCCTCATGGAGGAAGATGCCTGGGACAGACTTGTCCTCTTGGAGACAGACTTGTCCTCATGGAAGAAGACATCGGGGACAGACTTATCCTCATGGAGACAGACTTGTCCTCATGGAGGAAGACATCTGGGACAGACTTGTCCTCATGGACACAGACTTGTCCTCATGGAGGAAGACTTCAGGGACAGACTTGTCCTCTTGGAGACAGACTTGTCCTCATGGAGGAAGACATCTGGGACAGACTTGTCTTCATGGAGGAAGACATCTGGGACAGACTTGTCCTCATGAGGAAGACATCTGGGACAGACTTGTCCTCATGGAGGAAGACATCTGGGACAGACTTGTCTTCATGGAGGAAGACATCCGGGACAGACTTGTCCTCATGGAGGAAGACATCTGGGACAGTCTTGTCCTCATGAGGAAGACATCTGGGACAGACTTGTCCTCATGAAGAAGACATCTGGGACAGACTTGTCCTCATGGAGACAGCCTTGTCCTCATGAGGAAGACATCTGGGACAGACTTGTCCTAATGAGGAAGACGTCTGGGACAGACTTGTCCTCATGAAGAAGACATCTGGGACAGACTGGTCCTAATGGAGGAAGACATATGGGACAGACTTGTCCTCTTGGAGGAAGACATCTGGGTCAGACTTGTCCTAATGGAGGAAGACATCTGGGACAGACTTGTCCTCTTGGAGGAAGACATCTGGGACAGACTTGTCCTCTTGGAGACAGACTTGTCCTCTTGGAGGAAGACGTCTGGGACAGACTTGTCCTATTGGAGACAGGCTTGTCCTCTTGGAGAGAGACTTGTCCTCTTGGAGACAGACTTGTCCTCTTGGAGGAAGACATCTGGGACAGACTTGTCCTAATGGAGGAAGACATCTGGGACAGACTTGTCCTCTTGGAGACAGACTTGTCCTCATGGAGACAGACTTGTCCTCATGGAGACAGACTTGTCCTCATTGGAGACAGACTTGTCCTCTTGGAGACAGACTTGTCCTCATGGAGACAGACTTGTCCTCATGGAGACAGACTTGTCCTCATGGAGACAGACTTGTCCTCATGGAGACAGACTTGTCCTCATGGAGACAGACTTGTCCTCATGGAGACAGACTTGTCCTCTTGGAGACAGACTTGTCCTCATGGAGACAGACTTGTCCTCATGGAGACAGACTTGTCCTCATGGAGACAGACTTGTCCTCTTGGAGACAGACTTGTCCTCATGGAGACAGACTTGTCCTCTTGGAGACAGACTTGTCCTCATGGAGACAGACTTGTCCTCTTGGAGACAGACTTGTCCTCATGGAGACAGACTTGTCCTCATGGAGACAGACTTGTCCTCATGGAGACAGACTTGTCCTCATGGAGACAGACTTGTCCTCATGGAGACAGACTTGTCCTCATGGAGACAGACTTGTCCTCATGGAGACAGACTTGTCCTCTTGGAGACAGACTTGTCCTCATGGAGAAGACATCTGGGACAGACTTGTCCTCTTGGAGACAGACTTGTCCTCATGGAGACAGACTTGTCCTCATGGAGAAAGACTTGTCCTCATGGAGACAGACTTGTCCTCATGGAGAAGACTCTGGGACAGACTTGTCCTCTTGGAGACAGACTTGTCCTCATGGAGACAGACTTGTCCTCTTGGAGACAGACTTGTCCTCATGGAGACAGACTTGTCCTCATGGAGACAGACTTGTCCTCATGGAGACAGACTTGTCCTCTTGGAGACAGACTTGTCCTCTTGGAGACAGACTTGTCCTCTTGGAGACAGACTTGTCCTCATGGAGACAGACTTGTCCTCATGGAGACAGACTTGTCCTCATGGAGACAGACTTGTCCTCTTGGAGACAGACTTGTCCTCATGGAGACAGACTTGTCCTCATGGAGACAGACTTGTCCTCATGGAGACAGACTTGTCCTCATGGAGACAGACTTGTCCTCTTGGAGACAGACTTGTCCTCTTGGAGACAGACTTGTCCTCATGGAGACAGACTTGTCCTCATGGAGACAGACTTGTCCTCTTGGAGACAGACTTGTCCTCATGGAGACAGACTTGTCCTCATGGAGACAGACTTGTCCTCTTGGAGACAGACTTGTCCTCATGGAGACAGACTTGTCCTCATGGAGACAGACTTGTCCTCTTGGAGACAGACTTGTCCTCATGGAGACAGACTTGTCCTCATGGAGACAGACTTGTCCTCATGGAGACAGACTTGTCCTCATGGAGACAGACTTGTCCTCATGGAGACAGACTTGTCCTCATGGAGACAGACTTGTCCTCATGGAGACAGACTTGTCCTCTTGGAGACAGACTTGTCCTCTTGGAGACAGACTTGTCCTCATGGAGACAGACTTGTCCTCATGGAGACAGACTTGTCCTCATGGAGACAGACTTGTCCTCATGGAGACAGACTTGTCCTCATGGAGACAGACTTGTCCTCATGGAGACAGACTTGTCCTCATGGAGACAGACTTGTCCTCATGGAGACAGACTTGTCCTCTTGGAGACAGACTTGTCCTCTTGGAGACAGACTTGTCCTCATGGAGACAGACTTGTCCTCATGGAGACAGACTTGTCCTCTTGGAGACAGACTTGTCCTCATGGAGACAGACTTGTCCTCTTGGAGACAGACTTGTCCTCTTGGAGACAGACTTGTCCTCATGGAGACAGACTTGTCCTCATGGAGACAGACTTGTCCTCATGGAGACAGACTTGTCCTCTTGGAGACAGACTTGTCCTCATGGAGACAGACTTGTCCTCATGGAGACAGACTTGTCCTCTTGGAGACAGACTTGTCCTCATGGAGACAGACTTGTCCTCATGGAGACAGACTTGTCCTCTTGGAGACAGACTTGTCCTCTTGGAGACAGACTTGTCCTCATGGAGACAGACTTGTCCTCATGGAGACAGACTTGTCCTCTTGGAGACAGACTTGTCCTCATGGAGACAGACTTGTCCTCTTGGAGACAGACTTGTCCTCATGGAGACAGACTTGTCCTCATGGAGACAGACTTGTCCTCTTGGAGACAGACTTGTCCTCATGGAGACAGACTTGTCCTCTTGGAGACAGACTTGTCCTCATGGAGACAGACTTGTCCTCATGGAGACAGACTTGTCCTCATGGAGACAGACTTGTCCTCATGGAGACAGACTTGTCCTCTTGGAGACAGACTTGTCCTCTTGGAGACAGACTTGTCCTCTTGGAGACAGACTTGTCCTCATGGAGACAGACTTGTCCTCTTGGAGACAGACTTGTCCTCTTGGAGACAGACTTGTCCTCATGGAGACAGACTTGTCCTCTTGGAGACAGACTTGTCCTCATGGAGACAGACTTGTCCTCATGGAGACAGACTTGTCCTCATGGAGACAGACTTGTCCTCATGGAGACAGACTTGTCCTCTTGGAGACAGACTTGTCCTCATGGAGACAGACTTGTCCTCTTGGAGACAGACTTGTCCTCATGGAGACAGACTTGTCCTCATGGAGACAGACTTGTCCTCATGGAGACAGACTTGTCCTCATGGAGACAGACTTGTCCTCATGGAGACAGACTTGTCCTCATGGAGACAGACTTGTCCTCTTGGAGACAGACTTGTCCTCATGGAGACAGACTTGTCCTCATGGAGACAGACTTGTCCTCATGGAGACAGACTTGTCCTCATGGAGACAGACTTGTCCTCATGGAGACAGACTTGTCCTCTTGGAGACAGACTTGTCCTCTTGGAGACAGACTTGTCCTCATGGAGACAGACTTGTCCTCATGGAGACAGACTTGTCCTCATGGAGACAGACTTGTCCTCATGGAGACAGACTTGTCCTCATGGAGACAGACTTGTCCTCATGGAGACAGACTTGTCCTCATGGAGACAGACTTGTCCTCATGGAGACAGACTTGTCCTCATGGAGACAGACTTGTCCTCATGGAGACAGACTTGTCCTCTTGGAGACAGACTTGTCCTCATGGAGACAGACTTGTCCTCATGGAGACAGACTTGTCCTCATGGAGACAGACTTGTCCTCTTGGAGACAGACTTGTCCTCTTGGAGACAGACTTGTCCTCATGGAGACAGACTTGTCCTCATGGAGACAGACTTGTCCTCATGGAGACAGACTTGTCCTCATGGAGACAGACTTGTCCTCATGGAGACAGACTTGTCCTCTTGGAGACAGACTTGTCCTCTTGGAGACAGACTTGTCCTCATGGAGACAGACTTGTCCTCATGGAGACAGACTTGTCCTCTTGGAGACAGACTTGTCCTCATGGAGACAGACTTGTCCTCTTGGAGACAGACTTGTCCTCTTGGAGACAGACTTGTCCTCTTGGAGACAGACTTGTCCTCATGGAGACAGACTTGTCCTCTTGGAGACAGACTTGTCCTCTTGGAGACAGACTTGTCCTCATGGAGACAGACTTGTCCTCTTGGAGACAGACTTGTCCTCATGGAGACAGACTTGTCCTCATGGAGACAGACTTGTCCTCATGGAGACAGACTTGTCCTCATGGAGACAGACTTGTCCTCATGGAGACAGACTTGTCCTCATGGAGACAGACTTGTCCTCATGGAGACAGACTTGTCCTCATGGAGACAGACTTGTCCTCATGGAGACAGACTTGTCCTCTTGGAGACAGACTTGTCCTCATGGAGACAGACTTGTCCTCATGGAGACAGACTTGTCCTCTTGGAGACAGACTTGTCCTCATGGAGACAGACTTGTCCTCATGGAGACAGACTTGTCCTCATGGAGACAGACTTGTCCTCTTGGAG
>JBBPBX010087182.1:0-14755 GCA_038048925.1 Garcialebias charrua
GGTGTGTGTTATTTGTATGTTTCTTTTTACCCAGATGCACTTGCTTTACTTGTTTACACCACACAGCGCTGAAACTGCTAACTTTGAAAATGTACTTTTACGATGACTAATGTTCCTTATGGCGGGCAGAAAGGGGGGAGACCTCTGCAACTGGTGACATGGAATGTGAAAGGTCTTGGCACTGCAATAAAGAGGGGGAAGGTTTTTAAACATCTTAAATCCTTGGCTGCAGACATTATTTTCCTGCAGGAGACCCATATTAAAAAAGATGCACAGCACAGACTGAAGTGCAGCTGGGTGTCACAAATATACTAATCACCATTCACTTCACGAGCTCGCGGTGTGGCCATATTATAATAATAATAATAATTAATTCAATTTATAACGCACTTTTCATTACTGAAAATCTCAAAGTGCTACACATATATTGAATGCTACACACATTCATAAACCGGTGGCGGCAGACTACCATGCAAGGTGCTTTCCAGTCCTACCTATATTATTAAGAAAGAATATCCCATTTCAGGCAACATCTGTCGTTAACGACCCAATGGGCAGGTACTTGATGGTGACAGGCACCATAAACTCAAAACCACTAACTCTTCTTAATGTATACGGCCCAAACTCAGACGATCCCAGGTTTTTTAGGAAAATTTTTGACCTGATTCCAGATGACAGCAATTCAAATGTAATAATAGCGGGGGACTTGAACTGCTATCTTGACCCCTTTCTTGACAGATCCTCTAAACGACCAGCAATAGAACTGGCGTCCACCAAACTTTTAAATAATCTTCTCAAAACTAGGAATATGGTTGATATTTGGAGGGCTCAGCACCCTACGGGTAGAGATTATTCATTTTACTCTCATGTACACAAAACTTATACCAGGATTGACTACTTTCTAATAAGTAACAATCTCACCTCTCAAATTGCTGACTCTAAATATCATAACATTCTCATTTCTGATCATTCCCCCCTGGCCATGTCATTAGATCTCTCCCTTCCCAGGCAGGCTTATTCCTGGCGATTTAATGCAAACCTTCTCAATGATGATAACTTTATTAAAAACATAACCTCTAAATTAAAAGATTTTATAGACATAAACGATAACGGTGAAGTATCAGATTCCATTCTATGGGAAGCATTAAAGACAGTTATGCGTGGCGAAATAATCTCATATACCTCAGCCCTTAAAAAAAAAGAGAGAAACGTCTGTCTGAAATCACCTGTGCCCTCTCCAATTTAGAAAGAAAGTATCAAATCTCTGTATCACCAGATGACTATAAAGAAATACTTAAACTGAGATATGAATATAATGGAATTATGAGCAGCCAGATTAGTAATTTACTTTGCAAACTACGACAAAAAAATTTTGAGCTTGGAGATAAGCCTGGTAAACTACTAGCGCTGCAGCTTAAGTGTGCCCAAGCCACAAGATCCATCTATAATATTAAGTCAAAAAACGGCACGCTCTTAACCAACTTTGCTGACATAAACAGCAGATTCAGAGAATTTTACGCCACGTTGTACTCGTCCGATAATAATGCAACACAATCAGATTTTAATAATTTCTTTGATTCACTCCTTTTGCCTAAATTAAATAAATCTGACAGAGACCACCTTGAGTCTGACCTGACGCTTCGAGAGGTTAAAGATGCTATAAAATCACTTCCATCTGGCAAAGTTGCCGGGCCTGATGGGTTTGGGTCGGATTTTTATAAGAAATTCTGTGACATTCTTGCACCACTCTTGTTTAGAATGATGTCTGCATCAAAGAAGGATGGAAAACTGCCCAAAACCCTATATGAGGCTAACATTTCCCTTTTTCTTAAAAAGGATAGGGATAAAACTGATCCTGCCAGCTTTCGACCGATTGCACTGCAAAATGTTGACCGTAAGATAATCACTAAAATCTTGGCCACTAGACTGAATAAATGTTTAGCATCTATCATCCATCCTGATCAGACTGGGTTTATCCCCGGCAGAATGTCTTTTTTCAATGTAAGACGATTACTTAACACTATATATCTTGACCATAAAAATACTAATGCCTCTATTCTGGCCCTTGATGCACATAAAGCCTTTGACCAGGTTGAATGGCCATATATGTTCGAATCATTGCGCAGATTTGGTTTCGGCGAGACTTTCATCTCATGGGTAAAACTGATTTATCTAGAACCTATGTGCTCCATCCTGACAAATAGTGATCGATCAGCTCCATTTCACTTGCAACGCTCAGTTCAGCAGGGCTGCCCACTGTCACCAGCGCTTTTCGCTATTGCTTTGGAGCCACTTGCTGTGGCAATTAGGGCACACCCGCATATCGAAGGCCTTCATGTCGCCGGCGTTGAAACAACCATTAGTTTGTACGCTGACGATGTGATCTTATATTTATATGACACAGTGAAATCGGTCCCCTTTCTCCTCGACCTGATTACATCTTTTAGTAAGATCTCTGGATACTCAATCAATTGGTCAAAGAGCGAGTTAATGCCTCTTTCCAACACATACCCATTAGGATTTTTACAAAATGTCCCATTCAAAGTAGTTGAAAACCATCTTACCTATCTAGGCGTTATTGTGCCCAAAGATCCAAAACATATATTTAAACTTAATTTTACAAAGTTTATTTCCGGATTAAAACTAAACATCGAATACTGGAAAACTTTGCCTTTGTCAATGATCGGACGCATCAACTCGGTTAAAATGATTTCCCTACCTAGGTTCCTATACCTATGTCAAAACCTTCCTGTCTACCTTACAGCAGCCTTCTTTAAAGAACTAGACTCAATCATTCATTCCTATATATGGAATGGGAAAAATGCTAGGATTTCTAGAGTGCATTTGCAAGGGCCGAGGGGGAAGGGAGGGCTGGGACTACCTGTATTTAAACATTATAGGTGTGTCCCAATCCGACGGCTGCATGGGTCTGAGGCCGCATTTGAAGGCCGCTGACGTCACAGCGATGCGCCAAGGCCTGTCGCAATTCGAAGACTGCTTCGATGCGGCCGACGAATGCGGCCTTCTTTTCCCCGAATTTGAAGGACGGGTCCGGTGGATCCTTCCAGACGGAGGCTATCCCAAAATGCATTGCGTTTACTCTGCGCGTGCGCATTGAGGGAACATTTTGGATGAACGTAATGGCGGACGAAGCGACAGAATACACTTTTAAATGTAAGTTATGTTAAAATGTGGGATTAAAAAATTAAAAGCCTAAAGCGGTTATGATTTATGACATAAATGATTAAAGCGGATGTTAGTCATTTGCGTAGATATTTTTTATATCTTTTGTCAGCTCGTACAGCGGGTCCCGTCGTATTATCGCTGCTAAGCTAATTTTATTCTTCTGTTTTTTAGGGAGCAAGGAGCAGACCGAGGCTTTTATTAAGCTTCGGAGTTCGGAATAATAACAGCCACCTTTTTACGGGGGCTAAACATTCTGCAGCTGTGGCGTGGAGGTACAAGATTCATCCTATGCTTCTGAGTACAGTTTCATTACTGTACTGTACTGTACATAACCTGCAACCTCTTGTGTTGTGCTGTGAAAACTGTTTTTCAATGTGGGTTTAAGACATTATTTTCCATGTTTCCCCTCTTCATTCATTTTATGTTGATGTTATTAGGGTAATTTTGGAGAAGATGTGCCTGCAGGATAAAGTAACTCCTCTGCAGGCTAAAAAAAATGGGACAATTTAAAGAAGAAATACAAAGTATGTACATGTGTAATGAATTATATAATTTGTACGTGCTCTGTTGATACAAACCAGATTCTAAAAAAGTTGGGACACTAAACAAATTGTGAATAAAAACTGAATGCAATGATGTGGAGGTGCCAACATCTAATATTTTATTCAGAATAGATCACAGATCTAAAGTTTAAACTGAGAGAATTTATCATTTTAAATGAAAAATATGTTGTTTCAAAATTTCATGGCGTCAACAAATCCCAAAAAGTTGCGACAAGTCCTGAACATAGTTCTCTGCATTAATGGTGCCTTTCCAGACATGCAAGCTGCCCATGCCACAAGCGCTCATGCAACCCCATACCATCAGTGAGGCAGGCTTCTGAACGGAGCGTTGATTGGCGTTCCAGCCACTTATTGCTACTTGTCCCAACTTTTTGGGGGTTTGTTGACACTGTGAAATTTTGAATCAACATATTTTTCCTTTAAAATGTGACATTTACTTAGATTAAACTTTTGATCTGTCATCTATGTTATGTTATGCATAAAATATTGACATTTGCCATCCCCACGTCATTCAGTTTTTATTCACAATTTGTTTAGTGTCCCAACTTTTTTGGAATCCGGTATGTACTTGTAAACTTTAAAAAAAAAAAAAGTTTGTTGCTCTTTTTGCCAACTGTGATATCTTATTTCCTCTGTTCAGGACTGCAAATATCCAGGGTCAGGGGAAGGAGTGAGTGGGAAGCCCACTGCTGCGTCGTGGCCCTGGTTTGTCCTCATGGATGAGGCGTTAGGACAGAGACCTTCCACTGCACCTCCTGTCCTAATTTCCTCCATCCGTGAGGACAATCCAGGTCCAAGCACAGCAGTGGGTGACCAGGACGACAGGGCTGAGGAGGAGGAAAGAATGGAACAGAGACGAGGAAGAAAGAGGAAGAACAACAGAGAGGATGAGTTAATGGACTTAATCAGAGAAGATATGAAGCTGCAGAGGGAGGATATGAAGCTGCAGAGGGAGGCAGAAGAGAGAAGGTTGAATGAAAGTAGGGAGATGATGGAAAGATTATTTAGTATTCTAGAAAAAAATGCAAATACCGGTAAATAAATTACCGGTATATTTATGAGTTTGAAAAATGTGTTGGTCTTTGTTTTGTTCTAATTTTGAAAAAATAAATTGATTACAAAAACTAGTTGTCTATAATTCATTTTATTAACAGTAAGTTAATTAAAAAACAACAAAAGGTTCTGTGGCTGCCAGCTCTGCAAACCCACAGGACACCACCTGCAGGTCCTCTGGGTTTTTAGGCAGGTGGATGACACCATGATGGACAGCAGAACGAGGCGTCCCAAACACTCCTGACTGAGACCACCTGCAAGATGCACCTGCCAGCCAGAAAACAGTTGTCGCCCCCAACCATGTCATGAATCCAGGTCCAGGAGATGAAGCAACACCTCCAGAGACTCCCTGCATCATCACAAGTCCAGTCTAGGATCGTCTTGGTTAAAGTAACGGTCCAGGACTGGGATATTCAGATTAATCCTACAGTACAAGGGTCTGGTTCAGGACATGTAGAGAACAACAAAACATTTAGTTTAAGATTTATTTTTTATAAGATATTAAAGTATTTTTTTCATTCATTCAACCTTTATTTAGTCAGGTAAATCTTATTGAGCCTCA
Source organism: Garcialebias charrua (assembly GCA_038048925.1). Classification (NCBI taxonomy): domain Eukaryota; kingdom Metazoa; phylum Chordata; class Actinopteri; order Cyprinodontiformes; family Rivulidae; genus Garcialebias; species Garcialebias charrua. The sequence goes on from JBBPBX010087182.1 coordinate 5,365, forward strand.
TGGCTCATTTACGAAAGCGACCTGCTAAAACTAAAGAACGATGAACAGCAATGGTAGAATTTCCTTAAACAATAGAAAACAAAAGAGAGAAATACATTTTTTTAAATTAAATATTAAAGTATTATATTTATTTATTAAATATTAAAGTATTATCATAATAATGAGGTTTAATCTACTGATGCTCAATGAAAACACTTGAGTGCTATTTTATTAATAAAATAGATGAAAGACCCTGTTTTTAACTTTTTTTTTACAACCCCTTTAGGCCTATGTACTAATGGATTTTATACAATAAAATATTGGGAAATGTTATGCTGTATTCTAAATTTCAAATAAGTTACAGTATTTAAAATTTTAAATAAGTTATAAATATTATTCTAGTATATTGTTTTATTAAATTATTAGTAAATAAGATAGATTTTTGATTTATTTATTATGCACAAGTTAACAAAGTTAATACTGACAATGAAATTATCCATGAAACTACCGTTTATAGCCAAAAAAAAAAAGTAAGTTGGATATATCTGTCAGCAGAATATATAAAACATGCCACCAGCAGCAATAAAGTTCTGTATTTCCTCTAGAATTAAAAAAAGCCGTAAAAACAACAGCATTTCAAGCTCCTTTCTTCCTCTCGGCTGAGCGCCGTCACGGTTGCTAGGCAACATGACGTACTCCGACGTAACCGTGAAGGCTAGACCTGTCCCAATTCAAAAGAAATTCACAGCCGTGAACTTCCGGTCTACCTGGTCTTTGAAGGACCCGGCCTCCCTGTACCGGGTAGGCCGGGTCCTTGGTAGTATGCAGCCGTCGGATTGGGACACAGCTTATTATTGGGCTGCCAACATCAGAGCATTAATTTTCTGGCAGTATGAGCTCGCTGGTAACCCGGCAACTACTGCTCCGCTGTGGGTCAAGATGGAATCTAAACTGGCAAATAACTCCTCCTTGCCAGCTCTATTGTTTGCCTACCTTGAAAAGCCTGAAACCTACCGAAGCCTGAGCTTTGTGTTAAAACATGAAATAAGAATTCTGAACCAAATCAGGAGTTTCCTTGCATTACCAAAGACGTCTGTACAGACACCATTATGTTTTAACCATAGTTTCCTGCCCCCCTGGCAGGATAAAGTTTATCATGACTGGGAGGAAAAGGGGCTGGTGTTAATTAAGGACATGTATATTGATAACAAATTTGCATCATTCAGTCTACTGAAAGAAAAATATAATCTGCCCCACTCACACTTCTTCCGATATTTGCAGGCCAGGCATTATATTAAGACAAATATCCAAAACTACGACATTCTTCCGCTTGAGCATGGCATATTTGAGATTCTTATGAGCCCTCCTGATTCACGCCATCTTATTACAAAAATAATGCATCTGTTTGGTGACTGCAACGTGGTACGTACCACAAAAATAAGGGAGGCCTGGGGAAACGAGCTAGGGATAACAATCTCTGAATCATGGTGGAACAGATGCCTTTCTAAAATCAGTTCTTGTTCAATAAACAGCAGACATCAGCTAATTCAGTTTAAAATCACATATCGATTACACTATTCAAAGGTCAGATTACACAAGATATACCCCTCTGTTTCCCCAATATGTGACAGGTGTAACATATCTGAGGGCACACTGTCTCATGCCTTTTGGTCCTGTCCGTCCTTAACCGGTTTATGGACAAAAATATTTGATTGGTACTCTAAGGCATATAGTGTTTTTTTGCAACCTGAACCAGGACTTATAATCTTCGGATGCCCCCGGGTGCCGGGGACCATACCCGCTGTAATGCGACAACCACTGGAACTGGGACTCATTGTTGCTAAGAGACTAATCTTAATAAACTGGAAATCTTCAGTTCCTCCTTCATTCCATCAGTGGATTACAGACATGATGTCAGTGATACAGATGGAGAGACTTCGCATAGGTGCTACAGACACCTTCTTGCGCTATTGGAATCCCTTCCTGGATCAGTTTTTGACTACCAGATTGAACTGACTAAACTTTTCCATGGTCTCTCCCATCAGCCGCCCTTCAACGGGTCTATCTATAAGTTCATGAATATGTGTAGTGTGTGTGTACACCATGTGCTAATTGCAATGTTTCATACTTTGGCTTGTGCATCTGGGCTCTGTTTGTGTGTCTGTATATATGTTTGTTCCTAACTTTGAAAACTTAAATAAAATCTATAAAAAAAAAAAAATAAAATAAAAAAAAGCATGATGAGAGTCACACCTTGGGCACACGAGGAAGGAGCAGGCATCTCAGAAAAAGACGTGGTGGAAGACGTTACTGGAGAAGGAGTTATCACTGGAGAAGGAGTTGTCACAGCAGAGACGGTTTGAGCCAGCTCCAACTCACCTAAGTCAATAGTTTCTGTGAATCAAATAACAACAAATAAACAATTTATTTAACTTTAATATTTATAACAAAATTGCCGTATGTCTGTGAGTCACAACTTACCAAGAATCGAGGAGGCCTCGAATGCTGCTGAATCGTCTTCAGCCTCCTCTTGGTCTTCTGTCTCGTTGTTTACAACGGCGACCTGGACCTCCATGGAACTGTCCAGATCTGTCCTGTCCTGCATGTTGCCACTGGTTTCACGTGGCGTGATAAATGGCTTCATGAAGGACACGACTGCCATGTACTTCCATTTTGGAGTGCTGGCTGTGGCTGCCCCACTCCGGTTTCTGTCTCTCTCCTTTTTTACCTCCTTTGCATACGTGTCCCAGAGACTCTTCCACCTTTTCTTACATGATTCCACTAAACAAAGGCATTGAAAAACGTTAAACGTTGTGGCTATACTTTGTGTTAGCTGAAATCATTCTTATTTTTATCCATTTTGTGATGTAGTTTGAAGGCTATCATTGTTTGAACAAACTGTGAAATAAGGGGCAGATATAATAAGATTTCATCTTCTTTCTGCTCCATTCATTTTATCCTACTTGTATTCTTGTATCTGATGAAACTGTCTTGTATTGTTCTTTTAAAATGAATGAATAAACATCAAATCAAAATCAAATCAAATCGGCTAGCAGAGCTTAAACTGGCTAAACGTGAAACGTTCACAATTCAAAACTTACCCGGTACACCGAGTTCCTCACTGACACTCCGCCAGGCAAGGACCTTTTTATTTCTGTCTCTGTAGAGCAGACTTGACTGGTCATAAAGGACTTGTCGTGAACACACAACTACAATGAGTTTCTCTTCCATAGTACACGACTTTGCGGTTTTTTCTGTGTCCCACAAACAATACGTCACACAGTTGCGCAATATCCGTCCCCTCGTTTCCGCGTCACATAGCGGACTCTCCCCCTCTCTCCTCCCCCCGACTCTCCCTGATTGGTTGACACACAAGTTGAACGGTGTTTGAACGGCAAAATCTTCAGCTAAATCAGCGCGTGCTTTGGAGGCTGACGCGGGTTCACGTGCATGGAAAAACGCTCAAATGCCACTTCCAAAATGCTCAACACGCACGTGACGTGATGCCCGACGCCAAGACGCGCCTTGAGGCGCGTCCCCAATTGACTTTGCATGTAAACTGGACGCTCCTGCAGTTGAAAAGCCATTTGGTGTGGACGTACCATTAGGAGTGGTCACAGAGCCGCTGTTCAACTAGAAGCAAATAAAATGTTTGTTGAAAAAAATATGCCCCCTTGAAAAAATAGAATGCCCCGCCTTTGAATTGTTTCTGCAGCCGGGTCTGCATAGGCCACCAGCGGCTACTGGGACTCGTCAGTGTGGTGGGTTTGACCTTGGGGGAGACTCATAGCATGGATCAGTGGAATGGATTCCCACAATTAGGCCATTTTGGAATCGGATCGTCCAGATGGACTCAAGGCTGAAGGAAAAAAATATGTCTGCCTGAAGAAAATCAACAATCAAGCTTATCTGAATCTGACTCCCCGCCAGCCTTGGAAATGGGCTGACTATCAAATTTCTCCTGGGTCATGAGTACCCAAGGATAACAAGCTTCATCTATCCCCCCCTCCCCCCATCCCCACCCGGAGAACTTTCTGTGCAAGCTTATCAGAACTGCTGGCTGAACAACATCATCAGAACTGTGGCTGATCTGAAAAAGGCTCATGGACAAATCTCACCACCTCGACCTAAAATGCATATGTAATCAGTTTTTAATTGTGCTTGCTGGTAGAGTGTTTTGATGTCTCAAATCGTGTCCTGATAGACAAGATGTGAAAGATCTTTTTTGTAATACCACTATCTACCCTTATGGTTCTTCCCCCTTTTCATATCTAAAATTATCATTCTGATAAGAATAAGATGGTCGCGCTGATTAAATTAGCTGCAGCTTCGTACACTTAGTCCATCTTTCGGACGACTGTGCGTACATGTTCCCTCTGTACCTCGATGCAATGACAAAAAAGATTATTCTGACTCTGATTCTGAATGGCAAATATTAAACTGCCTTGGCTATTAGCATTTATTAAAAAAAATGTTTTGTAATACTAAGCTTTAGCTAAATTGATCATTTAGGGCTAATATTTTGAATAAAGGCAGTATCATCTATTAATTATATTTTCCTGTGTAATCTTGCTCTGTTGGTGTTTTGTTTGTCATCAATGCTGTTGTATTAAATGGACATAGCTCTGCTATTTGCTGGCTGACATATGTAACTCCTCCATCACACTGGCAACAGATCCCACCTGCCTGAAGGCCGTCACTATCATCCCAGTCCCAAAGAGCTCCACAGTGACTGGTCTGAATGAATATCAGCCTGTAGCCCTCACCCCGATAGTCGCTAAATGCTTCGAAAGACTGGTCATGACCCACATCAAAACAACCATCAACATCAGTCAGGACCCTCACCCGTACACACACAAAAAAAGAATCGATCTACAGAAGATGCCATCTCCTCTGTGGTCCACACTGACTTCACCCAGAGAAGAACTCCTACATCTGTATACTCTTTGTGAACTTCATGTGTGCCTTCAACACCATGATCCCCTGGATGCTGATGGACAAACTTATCACACTAGGACTAAGCCCCTCCATTTGCAACTGGGTCCTAGACTTCTTAACAAACAGACCACAGTCAGTAAGGATCCACAACTTCTCCTCCACCACCATAACCCTCAGCACTGGCTCCTCAGCACTGGCTCCCCTCAGGGCTGTGTGCTGAACCGTCTCCTGTTCACTCTGCTCACGTATGACTGTGCACCTACACATTCAGGCTGTCATATTGTAAAGTTTCAGACAATACAGTGGTGGTTGGATGCATTACAAACAACGAGTTCAGCTACGGGCAGGAGGTGGAACACCTAGAGCTGTTGCAGGAAGAACAATCTGAAGACGACGAAGGAGATGGTTGTGACTTCAGACGAAACAATAACTCCTACCCCACACCCACCCCACACACACACACACAAAAAATAGAGGATATGCGGTGCGGTCCTGAATGACAACCTCAGCCGGAGCAACAACACCACCAGCCTGATCAAGAAAGCTCATCGGAGACTCTACTTCCTCAGTTGGCTGATGCGAGCTGGTCTAGGAAGTTCTGTCCTCACCTCCTTCTACAGGTGTGCAGTGGAGAGCATCGTGTGCTACAGCACCAACATGTGGCATGGAGGCTGCACAGCTGCAGAAAGAACAGTTTTGCAGAGAGTAGTGAAGGCTGCACAGAAGTCTTTGGAGTCGGCCTCTCCACCATCAAAGACATCTACACCTTTAAGGGAACCCCCGACCTACGAACCCACCGACCTACGAACCACGGGACCTACGAACGAGCCAAAGTAGAAGAATACCATCGACGTACGGCAGAAAAAAGTGACCTACGAACGAGCCAAGTAAAAATATATAATCGACGTACGGCAGAAAATATGTGACCTACGAACGAACCAAGTTAAAAATATATAATCGAGCTACGGCACACGACCTACGAACGAGCCCCATTACAGGTATATAATCGAGCTACGGCGAAACTGCGTCACAAAACGGCAATCGGCGAGGTGGGGGAGGGGATTGCCTTTGGCTGTTGCTGGTTGGGCATGGGCGTGACACTGCGCATGGCAGTGGAAAAGTACCGCCAGCGAGAGGTGGGGGCTGGGCTTCTGGCGGATGTACACACAGCCGCAGTGCAGCTGGCGGCGGAGGGATCCGTACAGGTAAAGCGGTAACTATTTAAAGGGCTGCGGCCATTTTGTGCCTCGTGGTTTTCTACGGTGATTGATGGTAGAAGACAGTTACGAACAGCGAACACGAACGAAGAACACGAACGAAGAACACGAGAAAAAAAAAACGTACGAAGAACCTACGAGCAGGTACAGTACATTTACAGTAAATTTATATCAGTTTTAGACTAAAGCCAACGTTAGCACACGTTAGAATTAATTTAATTTGTGCTCCTTAGAAGTTAGCATTTAGCTAATTGTCGACGACACGACGATACAAGTTGTCCACGGGTCATCGAACGGGCAGGTACGGACCAGTACTAAATGAAAAAATATTTTTAGACGAAAGCAAACGTGAGCATTCATTTTTGAACGTTAGCATTAATTTTAATTTTTGCTACTTAGGAGTTAGCACGTTAGCTAATTGTGACGAGAACGACAGGAGTTGTCCACGGGTCATCGAACGGGCAGGTACGGTCCAGTACTAAATGAAAAAATATTTTTAGACGAAAGCAAACGTGAGCATTCATTTTTGAACGTTAGCATTAATTTTAATTTTTGCTCCTTAGGAATTAGCACCTTAGCAATGGCTCCGAAGAGACCTGCAAAGTCCGCGGACGCGGCACAGGGGAAAAAACCTCGTCGTACCATAACGCTGGAGACGAAGGCAAAAATTATAAAAATGGCAGATGAGGGCATGACTCCCTCTAAAATTGGAGATGCGCTAGGGTTGCCGAGGTCAACTGTGGGGACAATAATGGCGGACAAAGAAAGAATTTTGCAGCAGGTGCGTGCTTCAGCCCCCATGAAGTCCACCATAATTACAAAGCAAAGGACGGGGAGAATAGTCGAGATGGAAAGGTTGCTTGTCCTCTGGCTGGAGGACAACACACAGCGCAGAATCCCAGTTGGGATGTCTGTGATCTGTGAAAAGGCAAAGAGGATTTATGACAGGCTGCAGGAACTAGGGTTGACTGGGGCAGGTGCACCTCTGCTGGTGTAGACAGGGCAGCAAACAACAGCATGGACTCATCCCTCAAAGTCTTAACCCAAGTCAGTATTTGTGTGCGACCTGGATCTGGTAGCAAACAGGAATTGGCAATGATTAATTCTTCTGCAAGGGAAAAAGACCTGATTTTATGTTGTAGGTCCACACTACTGAGGGCAGCCTGAAGCAGTCTCTCAATCTGCTGGATAACGAGAGTGGCCTCCCGCATCTGTACAACAGCGACCCCTGGGGTTGATGAGTGCTCTGTGCGTTCGTCCTCAGAGTGGGAGCTCACACACTTCTCCTTCCGTGAAGGCTTTGCTGGAGGAGGCATCCTTGGGTCCCCAGCTGCGTGTCGTGCAGGATCCATCTCTGTGTGTCCTGCAGACGTGTGAACTGGGACCACATACCCCCCCTTCAGCGAACGTCTCCCCGGAGACGTCACAGGGCACGAGGCCGGGCACCCCTCCCCCAACGAAATCCCCCTCGGCGCTGTTGACAGCGTGGGAAGTGGGACAGTAGGCGGGGCGGGCAGAAACCCGGAAACGTTCAGCGTCTTCGTTCGCCGCTTCCTCCCGCGGCGACGCGGTGCCGGAGCTGAACTGGACCAGAACGCTTCGGGTTCCGAGTCGTCCTCAGAAATGGACCACAAAGCCAACGCAGGCGAAGGAGGGCAGAAAAAAACCATGTCGGAGCGGTCGCCCCCGCGTCTCCTCCGCGCTCGCTCCTCCAGTAAGAGAGGAGAAGGCAGGATTTCCACTCCGGGTCCGCAACTCCAACCGGGTGCCGCCTGAAACCCGCTGACTCGAATGGCGGCTGCTCCCTTCTGAGCTGTAGCCGTCACTTTCTGCTCACGAGTGACTTGGATCATCTGTCTGCGGGGGTTCCGGTCAGGTGGGGTCATTATGTCACGATCTGGTGCGGTGTTGGATGAACCCAGAGATGCAGACAGGCAGAACACTCGGAGGCACGAGTTGAAAATTAATAAATCATTTAATGTGTTGTGAACACAAACTCATAACTAAGACAGGGCAGTACTCACGACTCTTTGAGTTAGGATGTGGCACAAGCATGGACACGACACACCAGGTAGATCGACGAATGACCCCACACTCAAACCCACACCCACATAAACTAATATATGCACTGTCATTACCAAAAACCCAAAACACCTGAGAATGTAGCAGTCCAGTAATTACCCAAAACCCAAAACACCTGAGGAATGGCCCACAATCATGACAGGGGCGAACAGTTGCGATACAAGAGAGCCCCGCAAGGTTTTGCGTTAACCCCTGGAATCTTCAACCATGTCTTGAAACAGGTTCTGAGTAAGGTGCCACTCCCACAGGACACAGTCCTCATCCAGTATGTTGATGATTTATTAATCGCCAGTCATACTGTCCAGGACTCACTGGCAGCAACCCAATCAGTCCTTGAACACTTACACGCTGCTGGTTTCAAAGTCAGTAAAACTAAATTACAGGCGGTAAGACGACAGGTGTCCTTCCTGGGGAGAGTGATCTCTCAGAAGGGAGCGGGCCTTTCATCTTCGCACCGTGACACAATTTTGCATCATCCAAAACCGCAGACAGTGAAAGAGATGCTGTCATTTCTCGGTCTGACAGGATATAGCAGAAATTATATCCCGGATTATGCAGGACAAACACAGATTTTGCGCGCTTTGGTTAAACAAAAAGGCATGAGAAACCCCATTGCACAGCTAGACTGGGATGAGGAAGCTGAGAGGACATTTATCAATGTGAAACAACAGATGAGCAGCGCAGCAGAGTTGGCGTTGGCAGATTATGGGCGTCCCTTCTACCTTGATGTCTCTGAAACAGACGGGGTGATAAACGGCGTCCTGTTTCAGAAACATGCAGGAGGGCGCAAAGTTTTGATGTATGTGTCTTGTTTACTTGACAACATGGAGAAGAGACATCCACCGTGCACTCAGCACGCAGCAGGAGTGGCTAAGCTGGTTCAGAAAACTGCACATTTGGTAATGGGTCATTCACTGAATATTTTGACATCACACAGTGTAGTTGCATTTGTGAACTCACAGAACTTCACCATGACACCACTGAGACAGCAGAGAATCAACAAAGTCCTTGAAGCGCCTAACTTGTTGTTCACACACGAGGGGATTAACATGGCAGACAGGTTGGGAGTGGGTGGTAAGCCACATGTGTGTGAAAAAAGAGTTGAGGTGGATGACAAAGTCAGGCCAGATTTACAGCCACACCATTAGAGGGAGGACACGTGGTGTTTTGTGATG
>JBBPBX010087183.1:0-14754 GCA_038048925.1 Garcialebias charrua
GGAAAGATACATTGCTTTTTCTTTGACGTTGATCGTTTCTGTCTGCTTGCAGAGTGCGTTACAGAGAGAGTGGATGTTAAAATTCACAGCTAACTGGTAGGATGTGAGGAATCTGTAGACACATACACTGGCTTCAGTTCCTCACACTCGCTGCTTGTTCCTAACTGAAGTCTCTTCTCTGTGCAAAGTGGCTGAAAGCAATGAAGCAGCTTTGAAAAATATCACCTAACATGAGGCACTTGTTAGGTCCTTGGCATTTCCTGTTAATATTCACTTGTAGCCTGCAACAATTAGCTTGCAAACATGCGTTTGTGAGTCTGTGCTGTCGCTAACAGTTTGTTTTGCAAAGCGGTAAATAAACAAAAAGAGCCTCTTCAACAGTTTACAACCACTGAGCAGCTCAATGACTCATAAAGGGATAATTTTTTTTAGGTTTGGGTCCATATGTGGAACTTGTGAAATAGAAATAAAATGTGAATTCATGCCAAGCAGAAATAGAAATAGTCAGAAGCTGTTTAATTTGTCTATGAAGTTTTGAAGCAGGGCAAAGACAGTGAATGTATTTACCGTAATTTCTGGACTATAAGCCACTAGTTTTTTCACACACTTTCAAGCTTGCAGCGTATATAATTTTGCAGCTACTTTATGGATGATTATAAGTATTATTATTATTATTATTAGTAGTAGTATTATTATTTGATGGGCTAACGAGCTTCTTGCTACCAAAACAGTTAGCCTCGTCACACCCGGGCACTCACATAGCTGCCCAATACACATCTCTCTTGTGAGGTGTGTCCTCGTGACTCAGTTTGTTTATGTGTGCAAAATTATTTGACCGGATTGAAATGTTATCAGATTAAATAATTTGAATGTATCATTTACATGGGCACAATCCATTCACGACAAGTGTTTACATGCAGCAGGTTTTTATTCTGAATAGAAGTACTAATATGTGCAGAGTGGTAAACTCTCAAAAAAAAAAAACACAAAAGAAGAAGTTCTAGTTCCGGGATGAGTAAAAACCTGTGTGCCCAACATGGACCCGTGACAGGTTTTAATGACGGTGGAGAAATTAATACACTCCCTGATTGAACTACAGATAATAACTTTCTGGTCTTGAACCACTTTGGACATGTCTGCCTGCCTGGGAGGAGTCGACGAGGGACAAGCCCCCAGAAACCATCTTGGCTACAGCAAACTGGTTGGTCCACTTAAGTTGTTTACTTGGTGGGGTAGCTTCAGTTTGCTTTGGACTGCTCTGACTGACGAAGCCCTCTGGAGTGAGGGTGAAACGTTTCTACTAAAAAGAAATTGTCCAGATGAACTGATTGAGAATGAGCGGATTTGATACCTGGACTATTGAGAATTAACTTTCTGGTACAGATAATACAGATAATTCTGAGCTCTTTCAAAGTTTCTAGTAGAAATGTTGTATCGCTCACCGACCTGTTTTGCTTCCCCGACATGCTAATATTATTAGCAGCCAGGCAGAAATACGTGAGATTGGGCAGCACGGTGGCACAACTGGTAGAGCTGCTGCCTCTCAGCGAGAAGGTTGCCGGTTCAAATCCCGGTCCGGGGCCTTTCTGGGTGGAGTTTGCATGTTCTCCCCGTGCATGCGTGGGTTTCCTCCGGGTACTCCGGTTTCCTCCCACAGACCAAAAAACATGCATGTTAGGCTGATTGGTGACTCTAAATTGACCCTAGGTGTGAGTGTGAGAGTGGATGGTTGTTTGGTGTGAGTGAGACAGGTCCCTCTTGTAAATGAGTCCCCATGACTCAACGAGGCTAGCCTGTATAAATAAAGGTTGAATGAATGAATGAAAAAGATAGACATAGGTTGCACATGCACAGTCAGGTCAGTTTTCCATAATTGGAAAAAAAATTGCAGATTAAGTGCTAAATGCACACTGGTCGGATTATGAATAGGCATAAACCACCACTCTCATTTTGATTACAAATGATTTTGGATAGAGCTAAATCAACAAAGAATAATCTGAACGTGGTGTTTACATTATACATTTCTATTCTGAATGGCCATTTAATCCAATTACTTATGTCCATGTAAACATCCATCCATCCATCCATCCATCCATCTTCTTCCGCTTATCCGGGGTCGGGTCGCGGGGGTAGCAGCCTAAGTAGGGAGGCCCAGACTTCCCTCTCCCCAGCCACTTGGAGCAGTTCCTCCGGGGGAATCCCAAGGCGTTCCCAGGCCAGCCGAGAAACATAGTCCCTCCAGCGCGTCCTGGGTCTTCCTCTGGGTCTCCTCCCGGTGGGACGTGCCCGGAACACCTCACCAGGGAGGCGTCCAGGAGGCATCCTAACCAGATGCCCGAGCCACCTCAACTGGCTCCTCTCGATGTGGAGAAGCAGCGGCTCTACTCCGAGTCCCTCCCGGATGACTGAGCTTCTCACCCTATCTCTAAGGGAGAGTCCAGCCACCCTGCGGAGAAAACTCATTTCAGCCGCTTGTATCCGAGATCTTGTTCTTTCGGTCATAACCCAAAGCTCATGACCATAGATGAGGGTGGGAACGTAGATCGATCGGTAAATTGAGAGCTTTGCCTTTTGACTCAGCTCTCTCTTCACCACGACAGACCGGTACAGCGCCCGCTTCACTGCGGACGCTGCACCTATCCGCCTATCGATCTCACGCTCCAGTTTTCCCTCATTCGTGAACAAGATCCCGAGATACTTAAACTCCTCCACTTGGGGCAGGACCTCCTCCCCGACCCGGAGAGGGCATGCTACCCTTTTCCGGCTCAATAATAATAATAATAATAATGAATTCAATTTATAACGCACTTTTCATTAGTGAAAATCTCAAAGCGCTACACACATTGAATGCTACACACATTCATACACCGGTAGCGGCAGACTACCATGCAAGGTGCTTTCCAGTCCTACTGGGAGCAACTCGGGGTTAAGTGTCTTGCCCAAGGATACAACGACACATGGTGTGGGGAACCGGGATTCGAACCGCCAACCTTCCGATCGGGGGACGACTGCCATTACCTATTGACATATCTATTGAGATTACCTGTATGAATAAAGATAAAATACGGTAAATAAATCTAACCAATGCCAAATAGGTCACAGTGGACCAATGACACTTGGCCCCCCTTCCTCATTCTCTCCTCCACTCCTTGTAATGCCCCACTTCCTGGGGGCACGTTATATATTAAATTAATGTTTTTAAAAAATTCTGTGTAAATACTGATACCCGCAGCTTATAGAAAAGTGTGGCCTAAATAGATTAAAAATAATAATAATTTTAGTGGGCGTGGCTTCTAGGTGAGCTCGGTATGTTCTGTCATGGTGCTGTTATTACTTCTTGCCACTAGAGTGCACTGCTGTGACAGCATAGATAAATAAAGACTGTGTTAAAGAGTCTGTTCTGGGATGGCATCTTTTGGAACGACACAGTTATTATAATATGTTTGTGAGTTTAATGGTTGTCCTCTGTTTTTATTACAACATCCACAACAAAATTGACAAAGAGGATGTTTCAGTACCCAATCCACTATCCTTTCTATATCACGCTGGTATACTCCAATACCATTTACAACGTGTTGGGAAATATTTGACAATTACGTGCTGGTCAAGGACATCCAAGCAAAGTTCATTGCTTCTGAAAGTTATGCTTCACTGATATTTCTTTTTAACTGTAGAGAAATCTGGAATTTGTAAAAATAAAATAAAAAATAATTAAAAAATAATAATTATGAAAACCAGAAACAACACTGAGGACATCAGAACCCTAGAATCTATGGGGCTTCAACAGTCGTTGCCAATTTACGAGTCTGCACCATTTATCCCATCAGTTTAAGTGATAGTCAAGAGTTAAGGGCAAAGCAGGATGCAGATAATACCAACAGAATGCTGAATATTCTGAGCATGCTGTTGGATGAGTTTACGATGGATCTCTGTTTTCCATCCCTGGGAGCAGCAGGACTTTCTCAATGCAATGTGCGTGTTTGAGAACAAGCGTTGAGGAAAACACAACCAGATGGTGTTTGCCTCATGAGTTCCACCAAATTTTTAAAAACACTTGAAAAAAGATGCCACAAAGTATTTATTTCCACCAGTTAGCACTTCTTCCATAATGGATGCAGCTTTTGCAGAATTTTGTGTGGGTCTGGACTCAGTCTTAGCTGTCAGTTTCTTTAGCTCTCTAGTTTTCCAGTCTGTGTTGCTTCATAGTACACGCTAGACAAACGAGTTCAGGCTTTTGTTCTGTTTGCTTCCATGCATTGATACGAATGAACAATACAGGTTAGCATGATAACTTGGAAAATGAGCAACATGACAATTTGCATTTTGGTGTTTGGCTACATCTAGGCGTAAAAATGTTACAATCAAAAAATAAAATAAAATTGGGCTGCCAAGTCAAAATCCAAGATTGCCACTGCCATATCTCTCACAAGTTTTAAGTTTAAAGAGCGACTAAACCCAAAATTAACTTTTTTTAGCTGATAAACTCCCTAGAATGTGTTTAAAAAGTTTCAGAGCACTATTTCTGTGTAAATTTTCATGTATTTGTGCGTATTAGTTAAAATCGGCAATATTTGGTCTAAAAACGTGTTCACGGTAGCCCTATGGGTTGAACAGAGGTTATTGCACGTTAATTTTACTATTAGCTCAAATGCTCTGTTGTGACATGTCTGCTCCGTTGTGACGTCACATCGTCTCCTGCCTTAATATAAAACTGGAGCCACTCCCCCGAGAAGGTCACTCCCCCTCCAGAGTTCAGGGGTTGGATTAGCGATTAGCAACATAGCATTAGCATTGATGAGTGAAGCTGTTCCAAGAATAGCTCTTCAAACTGATGTTCACCCACCCTTACACCATCAGGGTACAATCCGTTTGGAGGTGAGTACCATTTTACACCTTTCATTCCATAATTTATCTTTTGAGTATATGACGTGTTTCTTCATGTGCTGTGTTTGCGACCTGCAGCTTTGCTTCGGTGTGGCCCCACATAAGGTCGTGGCGTTTTCATCTGTTGCTGATCAACGTTTGTGTTGTAGTTGTGTTTAAATGCTCTGTTCCCCCCTGAGAATCTGTTCCCCCTGTGTCGGGATCCGACCGTGAGGCGCATCTGAGTTCTGAAACGAGTCCACACTATCGTGTCACAGTTATAGCTCATTTTAATCGACAGCTCCTGGTGATAAATAAATAAATATAAAACCTCCACTAAATAAATAAACCTGGTCTAGAGTGTGGGGTGTAGACTACTGTACAGGTTTTTTATTTATTTATCTCCGACAGAATCTAGTCTGACAAATACAAAGTATCAGCCACCAACACATCATATATAGCCTATTTATAATTTTTATTACTAATATAGAAGGCTGGAAGCAGCTGATAGAGGACAAGAAAACTTCCTGCAAAGATAAGTGTAGGCTTTGTGGTAGGCTAAATCTCATTCAAATTAAAAATATGACTGGAGAAAAATTATTTCTAGCTGCTATTTTCTGGGTTTTTGTTGTTGTTTTTTCATTATTTGAGAGAAAGGGTGCGCGCTCCCGACACAGGGGGAACAGATTCTCACGGGGGAACAGAAATTCGCACAGCACCTGCGTTCTTTTGTTGCAAATAATGTTGTGGATCAAGGTATTTGTAAAATAATAATAATAATCTGTGCAGCAGTATTTATTTTGCACTGGGTCATCTGTTTGACAGGTCAACAAAGTGATAGAACAGTAATGTTTCTCAAGTATGTTTTTTTGTAAGGTGATTAAAAATGTGTTGTTGTTTTTTAGCTCCATATGAGGCGTTCCACATCCAGGGAATCTGAGCCGTGCAGCAGTCCCAAACACTCGAGACCACCTTCAGGATGCTCCACCCGCAGGATGGTCCACCTGCCATCCACAAACAAACACCAAGGTCTCAGCTGCACCCAACATTGTCGTGGATGGAGGTCTCAAGAGATGACGCAGCTCTGGCCGAGACTCTGCATCATCTTCCGCTGAATTTGAAATACATGTCACACATTTGGCACTTCGCATCTGGTTCTGTGAACTTCTTTTAGAATAGGATACCCTTTATGTAAATTACTATGTGCTTGTGTTAAATTATTATTTATGTTTTCTTCTAACCCTGTGTGGACTGGGCACCTGGGTGGTCTGTAACACAGGTGTACACACCCACCTGTTCACATCTGGCCATAACCTATGTCAGAAAGGGATTTTTTTATAAGTCATAAATTCAAGTACAGGAAACTTTTAAATTTTAACGTTTAAAAATTTATGCTTCCTATAACTTTTTTAATAATGTACAATTTGGATTACTCTAATTGATTATTGCACTTTGTTTCTTTTGTTTTACAATATTTAATATTTGCACACCTGAAACAATTATAATTTGTATAAATTTCTATAGGTCCTTCGATCCTTGCTCTTGTGAATAGTAGCCTGTCCTCAGGTGCTGTTCCTGAAAATTTGAAACATGCAGTTGTCCAGCCTCTAATTAAGAAATCAAACTTGGATACTGCTGTCCTTGCGAACTACAGACCAATTTCTAAATTGCCTTTCGTTTCGAAAATTCTTGAGAAGGTAGTTTATAATCAGCTAATGGCCTATCTCATTGAAAATAATATTTTAGAGGTTTTTCAGTCCGGTTTTAAATCATTTCATAGCCAGGGTGTCCGCGGGGTCTTGAAAGTTATTAAAAGTTGATAAATCAATTTTGGGAAAATTAAGGGTCTTGAAAAGTATTAAAAAGTCTTGAAAGTGATTTGATGAGGTATTATTTTTTTTGCTGTTATTCTAGCTTTAAATAATTTGACAGCAAAAAGTATGTATGACTAATATTTGTTTTCCTCACCGCGGAGGATTCGGAAACTGCTTCGCACAAATTTAGATTGTCAGGTTACAAAAGCCTTTACGGCTAGGCCTATCTTGTGCGCATGCGCGGCTGCTTTATCTCCAAGTTGAGTCTGTGTGTTAGGCTGGAATACACCTGAGCGTACATGAAGTACGCCACTGTACGCGCGCATTTTGTGCGCATGTTTTCGCTGCTATAGCTCGGCTTTTATCAGCTTTCAAACGCTCGCGTTCTCGCTCCAGATCCTTGTTGTAATATGAGCAGCTGCGCGCGGAGGGGACTCAACTGAGCTCGCTGATTGGTCACTTGCTGACACGCCTACTGAAATGATTGACAGCTTTCAGTCAGCTCAGTGAAACCTCGAGAATGCATCATGAGCAGCTCGCTGAAGACCGCTGCGGTGTTCTGATGCGGTGTTTCTACTATATATGTTATAAAAAGTTATCTCAGAAATAAAAATAATAACAGGGAGCGCTTTTCCTGCAGCACACAGCCCACCAGGGAATATTTAAAACATCGCGCACCCAGGTAGGACCTGAATTCATTCATTTCAGTCATCGAGTGAACGGAGGAAGAAGCGGTTACTTGACTTTAGGCAAAAAAACAAAAGAAAAGGCCCGATCAGCGATAAAGAAGGGGAATTTATTTCATTTGTGTAACATACAAAACAGTCCGGCGCCGGGGAAGTTTATGGTCAGACACCGCGCACACGTATGCGGTCGTAAAAAAAAGCTTTGCGCGTATGTGCCCTGAGGGGCTACGCGGGGCTACGCTTTTGCCTTGACGTACGTACGTGGCGTATAGGCGTATTGCTTGTACGCTCAGGTATATTTCAGGCTTCAGTTGCCGCGAGACCGTGAGAACAATGGATAAATGCAAGTTTTCAAAGTCAACTTTATTGTCAGAATTGCAATATGTACAGGACATACACAGGATTGAAATTGCGTTTCTCTCAGTCCCTCGGTGCAACAGTAACCATTTAAACACTAAAACACTGAAACATATAATAAACATAAGCATAAAATAGTAAAAGTGTAACTCCTGGTTGGAGATGCCTGATTTTCAAGAATAGCTGAGGCCTGTCGCCGAGAATAACCGCAAGGCTTATTGTACATTTTGTAAAAAAAAAAAGATGAGCGTAGCCTCGATGGGCATAAATGCTGAAGCTGAGTTAGAAGAGCTGAAAAAAAAAGAGAAAAGTTCTACAAGAGGTGTGTGATTCTCTGCAAAAAGATGCAGATCAGTTGGCAGAGCAGGCAGAGGGAAAGTCAGGTTCTTTAATGGCCCAACTGATCACCAAGTCCAATGTCTTGAGAAGGAGACGTAAAGAAAAACTCAGTGAGCTGGTGCAAACTGAAGAGTTGCTGGAATGCAAAGCAACTGCACTGAGGCACATGTAATGATTACTGTGTTTATTTCTTATTCTCCATTGTTCAACCAAGTTACTTTAAAATAGCTACGAGTCTTGTTGTAACCTAAGCTATATTTTCTTAAACCTAGTCGTGGTTCAGTTTCTTCTTTTGAACTTTTTTCTTTCCACTGTATCTCAGTTCTGTTGTAGGTTTGAGATTCATGGATTAATTGAAAACAACAGCAGTTTTGTAAATCAAAGATTTGTTGCTTAATAAAACAAAGTGACGATAAGGTCTTGAATTTATTTTGGAAGGTCTTGAAAAAGTCTTGAAAAGGTATTGAAATTAACTTCATTATTCCTGCATATACCCTGATAGCACAGAGTCAGCTCTTTTAAAAGTTTTTAACGATATATTCTTGGCGACTGATTCTGGTGACTGCGTTGTTTTGGTGTTGTTGGATCTATCAGCTGCGTTTGACACAGTGGATCACAACATTTTAATCACACGTTTGGAACAGTGGGTGGGCATTGGTCATATAGCCTTAGATTGGTTTAAATCTTATCTGACCAAGCGTACTTTTTGTGTCTGTCTTGATGGACATAGGTCCTCCTCTGCTCCACTCTCATGTGGTGTTCCGCAGGGCTCAGTTTTGGGCCCTCTTTTATTTTTGTTGTACATCCTTCCGCTTGGTTCTGTTTTTAGGAAATACGGGATTGCTTTTCATTGTTATGCAGATGACACACAGATCTACGTACCTTTAAAGAAGGCAGACTCTGCCTCTCTTCGGTCTCTGTTCCTATGTTTGGAAGATTTGAAGGCCTGGATGGCCCTAAACTTCTTAAGACTTAACGAGGACAAAACAGAGGTGGTGATTTTTGGCAATTCGACTGAAGACTCTCTGTCCGATTGCTCCTTGGCTCAGTATGTCCGGCCAGTTGTTACAAATCTAGGGGTCAAGCTGGATGCTGGTCTTAGGCTGGAGTCTCAGATTAAAGCAGTTGTGAAATCCAGCTTTTTTCATTTGAGGCAGCTAGCCAAAGTAAAAGCCATCCTTCCTAGACAGCACTTTGAAACAGCAATCCATGCATTTGTGACCACACGGCTGGATTACTGTAATTCACTTTATGTTGGTATTAGTGATCTGTGTACTTCCCAGCTTCAGAGGGTTCAAAATGCAGCTGCACGACTCTTAACAGGTACACGAAAATTTGATCACATTTCCCCTGTTTTGGCATCTTTGCACTGGTTACCGGTGCGTTACAGGATTCATTTTAAAATACTTTTATTTACTTTTAAAGCTCTAAATGGCCATGCCCCTCCATACCTGTCAGAGCTGCTGCATTACTACACACCCTCTCGTTCGCTCAGGTCAGCTGACCAGTTGCTTCTGAGGGTACCGAGGACAAAGCGCAAGCTTAGAGGGGACCGTGCTTTCTCTGTGGTAGCTCCTAAGCTCTGGAATGACCTCCCATTAGACATAAGACAGGCCTCTTCACTTGCTGTTTTTAAGTCTCTTCTTAAAACCCATCTTTTTTCTTTGGCTTTTGGTACAATCTGAGATGTTTTAACTTTGTTTTATTGTTTTATTGTATTCATAATTTATTATTTTAGTACTGTTTTTAGTCCCTTCCATTTTATGATTGTATTGTATTTTGTGATTGTGTGTACAGCACTTTGGTCCTGTTGGGTGCAAAAAGTGCTCTATAAATAAAGTTGGTATGGTATGGTATGGTATAATTTATATTAAATTTAAACATTACTTTGTAAAAATTGCTGATGTAAACATGTTTATTAAATGTTTGTTTAAATTATGCATGCATCTGAGAGAAATGCAATTTCAATCCTGTGTATGTTCTGTACATATTGCAGTTTGGACAATAAAGTTGACTTTTAAATTTGACTTTGATGTATGACTTGGAAATGTATTTATCAATACAGAGGTCTGTAAAGAAAGAAATTGATTACAAAAACTAGTTGTTTATGATTCATTTTATTAACAGTAAGTTAATTCAAAACAACAAAAGTTTCTGTGTCGTGTCACACGGGACACCACCTCCAGCTCGTCTGTATGGATGCAGTGGACAGAAGAGAAAGCAGTCCCAACCACCTTCAAGATGCTGCACCTGCCAGCCAGAAACAAACACCAGGGTCTCAGCTGTACCAACATTGTCGTGGATGCAGGTCTCAGGAGAAGCAGCAGCTCTGGACGAGACTCTGCATCATCATGGGATCGTCTTACTCTGCGTGGCTGCTGCATGGGTGCTTGAGTCATCACAGTTCTCTGAAAAAAACATTTGAAAGGATACAGTATTGTTAAATTCATTGCAATTTGTTTGGTTTGCATTGAAAAAATATAATTTCTCATAAATCTTACCAGCTGTGCTCAGTTTTGATTAGCTGACACATAGCTTAAACATATACTGTATGCACGTCCTAACAAATATATCATACAAGCTTATAGAATGTTTCTAAACACGGATCTTTGGAAAACAAATAAAATATTTTACCACTGTTTAGTGCTCATTTATAGTCAATTCAAAAAACAACGTGTGTTCAGTTCTAGGTTGCATATTAAAATTAAGCCAAAACGTCAAAAAAACGAGGGTAGATGAAATCAATATTTTAAAATAAAATATATTATGAAACGTTACTTTTGTAATGTGCTAAGTAATAAGATGTGGTGAATTAAAGTCACTGCAGCTGGACTACAACTCCGTTGTGATCCAAACAAAGACAAAAACACAACCGTACACCTCATGCCATGCAGCTAAACACAGGTTTTTCATGTGTTCAGTGTTCAGAAGCATACGCTTAAGCTGTGTGTGATTAAATACACGCAACAACATTTTAGAACTGTTATTTTAGTACAAGTTTAGGCATTTACTTACTGAAGACGCGACTATCCGCCATTTTGAAATCTAAACTTGGGGAGGGGTGAGAGTTCACCACTAGAGGGGGCGTGAACACAGGACAACCCACAACCTCCTCCCCTGCTTGACTCTCTACACGCCCATTTTGAGAGAAATTTTGAAAATGGCCTGGGGGAGGAGTTACCGTCTCAACCTGGGTTTAGTCTCACTTTAATTTGAAAACTCACTTTTATTCATTTACTTTTGACACTGTGTAAGTTGATTTTAACTTGTCTATATTCTATAATGCTAGCCATTTAGTTCTTATCTTTATCTTTTTGGATATCTTTTTGGATATGGACCACATCAAAACAACCGTCAACATCAACGAGGACCCTCATCAGTATGCTTACCGTGAGAACCGATCAACAGAGGACGCCATCTCGTCCGTGGTCCACACTGCTCTCACCCACCTGGATCAGAAAGACTCCTACGTCCGTATGCTCTTTGTGGACTTCACATCTGCCTTCAACACCATGATCCCCCAAACTCTGATGGACAAACTATCCACACTTGGACTAAGCCCCTCCGTTTGTAACTGGGTACTAGACTTTTTAACAAACAGACCACAGTCAGTGAGGATCCACAACTTCTCCTCCTCCACCATTGCCCTCAGCACTGGCTCTCCTCAAGGATGTGTGTTGAGCCCCCTTCTGTTCACTCTGCTCACATATGATTGTGCAGCTACCCATCCAGGTTGTCATATTGTAAAGTTTGCAGATGATACAGCGGTGGTGGGATGCATCACAAACAATGATGAGTCCAGCTACAGACAGGAGGTGGAACACCTGGAGAGCTGGTGCAAAGAGAATAACCTTCACATGAATGTGAAGAAGACAAAGGAGATGATTGTGGACTTCAGAAGGAACAAACAAACACACACCCCACTGAACATAAGTGGATCAGTGGTGGAAGTGGTCTCCAGCTACAAGTACCGTATTTTCCGGATTATTGGTCGCACCGGAATATAGGTCGCAGTGTCCAATTATTGCCAAAAAATTGGAAAAATCCATAAATTGGTCGCACCGGAATATAGGTCGCACCTACGTCACCGCCGACGTAACGCGTCATCCACCGCTGACGCGCCGCGTGACCGCTGAGACAACCCGACAATATGGACCGAGTGTTTAGCTATGCTGCTAATGTCTGCCAGAAGCTAACAGAAGCTAAACACGAGACGAGTCCGTCTCTGAAAACACGAATAAAAAATCTCATCTCATCTCAAATGTTTTCTCCAGGACATAGTTAAGTACATTGGACCCTTATAATTACTCTGTAAGCAGAAATAAATATGCACGAGTGTTTAGCTCTGCTGCTAATGTCTGCCAGAAGCTAACAGAAGCTAAACACGAGACGAGTCCGTCTCTGAAAACACGAATAAAAAATCGAATCTCATCTCAAATGTTTTCTCCAGGACATAGTTAAGTACATTGGACCCTTATAATTACTCTGTAAGCATAAATAAATATACACGAGTGTTTAGCTCTGCTGCTAATGTCTGCCAGAAGCTAAACACGAGACGAGTCCGTCTCTGAAAACACAAATAAAAAATCGAATCTCATCTCAAATGTTTTCTCCAGGACATAGTTAAGTACATTGGAGCCTTATAATTACTCTGTAAGCAGAAATAAATATACACCGAGTGGTTTTGAAGCTATTTATGACGTTAACAGAAGTAACACCGATAAAAAACTAATCAGCCAACACGAGACCAGTCCGCCTCTGACACTAATATAAAATCGAATTTTATGTCAAATGTTTGCTATAGACCATCGTTACGTACATTCATGTCTTATAATTTAAACTCTGTAAGCATAAAAAATATACACCGAGTGGTTTTGAAGCTATTTCTAACATACCGGTAAACAGAACGACAGCCACGAGCTAACAAAAAGCTAAGCTAAAAGATCGTTTTTTTTTTTTCTCAAACATCTAATAAAGCTACCGGTACTCACTTGTAAACGTCCACACTGTGATTCCATTCTGTAAGTTTCAGAAAAATCCGCTGAGTGGTTCTTGACTTATCTTGCAAAATAAACCAGCTAAGAAACACAGCTAACAGCTACATCCAGGCCAGCAGGCACACAGTCAGTCCGAGCACAGGAGCTTATTTTGGGACACATGCAGCTGGAAACGGTCTTCTTCTTCTTCTTGGGTCGGTGTACTCCTCTGGAAGTGGTAATGCACAGCGCCACAGCGTCCCTAGTGGCCAAAAGTGGTACTGCACAATTTTTCTGGCAAAGTGAAAAAGGCTGATATCTGAGTCAAAAATTGGTCTAAAAATATGGAAAAAAATCCATAAATAGGTCGCATCGGATTATAGGTCGCAAGCCTTGAAAAAACCATAAAAAGGTGTGACCTATAATCCGAAAAATACGGTACTTGGGTGTACACTTGAATGATAATCTCAGCTGGACCAACAACACCACCAGCCTGATCAAGAAAGGTCATCAGAGACTCTACTTCCTCAGACGGCTGAGACGTGCTGGTCTGAGTAGCCCAGTCATCACCTCTTTCTACAGGTGTGCAGTGGAGAGCATCCTGTGCTCCAGCATCAACGTGTGGCATGGGGGCTGCACAGTTGCAGAAAGGAAAGCTCTGCAGAGAGTGGTGAAGGCTGCAAAGAGGTCTGTTGGAGTCAGTCTCCCCACCATCACAGACATTTACACTTCGAGATGCAGGAAAAGAGCCACCTGCATCATGCCCCACTCCCCTCAGGATGGAGGTTGAGGAGCATCAAATGTAGAACCACTAGACTGAGGAACAGCTTCTACCCTGAGGCTGTTAGACTCATGAATAAATAAATAATAAGAATAATCACTGCAAAATATCACATCATGCTGATGCTGATCTGTTTTCTTGTTGCTGTGTTCATCTGTGACCATCTGCTCATAAAGACTCATGTTCGTGCTGCTGTTTGTAATGACGTTTTTCTATTACTCTAGGGCTTAGTGTATTTCTAGTTGGATGTTTTTCTTAGTTCATATCCTAGATGTTATTACTGTTTTTCTCTTACATTTTGTTGTTGGATGTAACTGGGACCCTGTGTACATAATCTCATTTCATCACATGTACTACATGTGGTGCAAATGACAATAAAGACTCTCTGACTCTGACTCTGATATGTATTTTAGCCTGTGTCTGCTTGTTTTATTTTTGCTGTACAGCACCTGTTGCTATTTTAAGTGCTTTATAAATAAAGTGATATGTGGTGTGGTATGGTATAGCATGGCATGGCATGGTTTGGTATGGTATGGTTTGGTATGGTGTGGCATGGTGTGGTATGGTGTGGTATGGTGTGGTATGATGTGGTATGGTATGAATGGCACGGTATGGTATGGTGTGGTATGGTGTGGTATGATGTGGTATGGTATGAATGGCACGGTATGGTATGGTATGGAATGGTATGGTATGGTATGGTACGGTATGGTATGTACTGTATGATAGGGTGGCCCTTGGGGTGGTTAAAGATTAATCTATGGTGACCAAGGCCACCATTGACCACCACCTAGCTCTACCATTGCACCTGGCCTCAGAAAAGCAAAACAAGAACAACAAACAACAATACCCCTGTTCTTGTACACAAATTCCCACTGGTTTGAGTATTGTGCCCCCAAAAATTATGGTTAAGTGCTATATAAATAAAGTTTACTTACTAT
>JBBPBX010087188.1:0-14753 GCA_038048925.1 Garcialebias charrua
CCCCACATCCAGGATTTTTCAGTGCACCTGGCTGGGACCTCCATTTTTTCTAAAGTAGATTTAGTACGGGGGTACCACCAGGTTCCTGTGCATGTGGAGGATGTCCCTAAGACCGCTGTTATCACGCCTTTCGGCCTGTTTGAGTTTTTGCGCATGCCTTTTGGTCTTAAAGGTGCAGCACAAACATTTCAGCGGTTGATGGATTCAGTCCTAAGGGGTCTGTCCTTCGTATTTGTGTACTTGGACGACATCCTGGTGGCTAGCAGCTCGGCTGAGCAGCACATGTCCCACCTCCGTGAGGTTTTTCAGCGCCTGGCTGCACATGGCCTGATTGTAAATACAGCGAAATGCCAGTTTGGGCTGCCAGTCATTGACTTTTTGGGCCACCGCATTTCCGCAAGTGGTGCCGTCCCGTTACCAAACAAAGTGCAGGCGGTGTCAGATTTCCCACAGCCCCAGTCTATTAAAGCGCTACAAGAGTTTTTGGGAATGGTTAACTTCTATAACCGTTTCCTCCCCAGGGCAGCACACCTGCTGCGTCCGCTCTATGGAGCGCTGAAAAAGAAAAAGCCCAACGACAGCGTGGACTGGACACCAGAACGCCTACAGGCATTTGGTGATGCTAAAGCTGCACTGGCCACTGCTGCCCTTTTGGCCCATCCATCCCCAGCGGCGCAAATAGCTTTAACAACCGACGCATCTGATGTTGCGGTGGGGGCTGTGTTAGAACAGCAGGTTTCCGGGGTTTGGCAGCCGCTTGCATTTTTCAGCCGTACGCTGCGGGACAATGAGCTGAAATACAGTGTTTTTGACAGAGAGTTGCTGGCGCTTTACCTGGCTACACGCCATTTCAGGTTTTTCCTGGAAGGCCGCCAGTTCACTGCATACGTTGACCACAAACCCCTGGTGTTTGCTATGTCAAAAATTTCTGACCCCTGGTCTGCTCGCCAGCAACGCCACCTCGCAGCGGTGTCTGAATTTACTACAGACATTCAGCATGTGGCTGGAAAATCCAATGTGGTGGCTGACTGTCTCTCCCGGGTGCTGATCGCTCCCGTGTACGTTGGCATCGATTTTTCTGCTATGGCTGCGGACCAACGTAGCGATGCAGAAATACTCGAGCTCCAGTCCGGCCCCACAGGCCTCGAGTTGGAGGAAAGGCAGGTGAATGACGGAGGTCCTCTCCTGCTCTGTGACGTATCTACAGGCAGGCCCCGCCCCCTGGTTCCAGCTTCATGGCGACGCCGCGTTTTTGACTCCTTACATTCCCTTTCTCACCCAGGTGTTAGAGCCTCTGTGAAACTGGTCAGCTCAAAGTTTGTTTGGCCCGGTCTGCGTAAAGCGGTTAAGGAGTGGGCAGCAGCGTGTGTCCCATGCCAGCGTGCTAAGGTTAACAGACACACCAAAGCACCGTTGGAACCTTTCCCCATCCCAAGTCGGCGGTTTGATCATGTGCACGTAGACCTAGTAGGCCCTCTGCCTCCATCACAGGGTTTTACTCATCTGCTGACTATGATAGACCGGACCACCAGGTGGCCAGAGGTGGTTCCTCTGACGTCCACAACATCTGCAGTGGTGGCCCGGGCCTTTTTGTCTACCTGGGTTGCACGTTTCGGCCCCCCTTCAGACATTACATCGGACAGGGGCCCGCAGTTTGTTTCGGAGCTTTGGTCTACCATGGCCAAGGGTCTGGGGACTAACGTTCACAGGACCACCGCTTACAACCCCCAAGCTAATGGTTTGTGTGAACGGTTTCACAGGTCATTGAAAGCTGCACTTCGTGCTGCACTGACCGGTGACAACTGGATTGACCGCCTTCCTTGGGTTTTGTTGGGGTTGCGTACCGCAACCAAAGAAGACCTGAGCTCTTCCCCGGCTGAAATGGTTTACGGTCAGCCTGTGCGCGTCCCCGGTGAGTTTTTACCTGAGGTACCCTCACCACAGTTCCCTCCACCGTTGCTCCATCTTTCACCTCAGGAGGCCCCTTTTCGTGTCCCCGGTCCGGTACACCATTATTTACCGCAGTCATTTGTCCCTAAGAGTCTGGAGTCCTCTAAATTTGTTTTTGTCAAACACAATGCTAGCCTGGCCCTCGCCTTCCTGCACAGCTCCGCTCAATTCTCATTTCCCTTCACTGCACAGTCTGGGACTTGTCCCATAGACAAGGATATCTCCGGTAGGTTTTGACCGGACCAATCAGAGAACAGAAGGCGGAGTTTTGAACGACGTCGACTGACGTCGTCATTCAAAATGGCTGCCGCCACGAAGGAATTTTCAATAAAACAAGGTAAAAAACTATTATTTCTCTGCTGAGAAAAAATATATTTCATAGCTGACGTTATATCAGAAGTGTTCCTGAGCAATCAGAGAGCAGAAGGCGGAGTTTTGAACGACGTCGACTGACGTCGTCATTCAAAATGGCTGCCGCCACGAAGGAATTTTCAATAAAACAAGGTAAAAAACTATTATTTCTCTGCTGAGAAAAAATATATTTCATAGCTGACGTTATATCAGAAGTGTTCCTGAGCAATCAGAGAGCAGAAGGCGGAGTTTTGAACGATGTCGACTGACGTCGTCATTCAAAATGGCTGCCGCCACGAACGAATTTTCATCAAAACAAGGTAAAAAACTATTATTTCTCTGCGGAGAAAAAATATATTTCATAGCTGACGTTATATCAGAAGTGTTCCTGAGCTTAACAGTTCCTAAATCAATTCACGAAATGGTCAAATCTGCTGGATATTAAATAGTTTCGGTTTGATATTTTCCAAACAGCCTCGGGTGCGCTACGAAAATAAATGATAAAAAATCGAATTTTATCTCAAATGTTTCATCTAGGCCAACAGTCAGTAAATTAAAGACATATAATTACACACTGGTGGCAGAAAAAATATCCACCGAGTGGTTTCTGAGCAATTTATCTGATAGCCTGGACCTCGCCAGGCTAAACTAACAAAACTCTGCCTCCTGTTCTCTGATTGGTCCATTCAAAAATCTCCAGGAGAAATCGTTTCTCTATGGCAGAGATGCCAGACCCTAGTCCAAAGCGAAGTGAAGGACAAGGGTCTGGTTTAAACCAGGCTAACACAATGCACACAGGACACCACTACAGCCTTTGTATGATGGACCGTTTCGAGTTCTTCAACCGGGTCCGAAACATTTCATTTTGGATTTAGGGGGTCGTACTGAGACTGTCTGTATTGATAGGCTTAAACCAGCTCATGTTATGTCAGATGATCAGGTTGTTACGGCCCAAGCTCCTCGCAGAGGCAGACCTCCATCCACATTATTAACGGACGGCGGTCCTTCTTCCGGAAACTCTCAACGTCCATTGGAGCCCGAATCTTCTGCAGACCCTCCTCGTAGCCCTCCACTTCATCAGACTGGTTCTGCAGGGCCCAGGTTCAGCCGTTCTGGTCGTTTGATCAAACCTAAAATGCGGGACTAGTGATGGACCTTACTGGGTGTTCTGGGGGGGCGTGTGTGGTGGACCACTAGGGGGCTCTACTCACACCCAGTGGACCGAATGTATTACAGGATGCTTTTATTGTGAAAGGTCCAGAGGACCGGATGTTATGTGGGTATATAAAGCAGTGTTGGGCGGGTTCCCGCCAGTTTAGTAAGAGTTGATTAAAAGGTGAAGTTCTGCAGCCTGTCTCCTGGGTCGTCTCTTCACCCCCTCTTACAGGAACAACATTATGTACAAACATATGGCTAGCACTGCTCCATCCAGGCACTTTGAGGAGCAGCCTCATGCCATCATTGTATGCCACATAAAGTTTCTGCAGGCTACTTTTTTTGTATCTTCGCCACAGATGAGCAGTGTATAGTGAAGTACAAAAAGTAAGAGTCAGAGTCAGAGTCAGAGTCAGAGAGAATTTATTGTCATTTGCACCGCATGTAGTACATGTGTTGAAAACGAGATTATGTACACAGGGTCCCAGTTACATCCAACAACAAATGCAAGAGAAAAACAGTAATAACATCTAGGATTAACTAAGAGAGACATCAGCTAGTAATACACTAAGCCCTAATGTAGTAGAAAAACATCATTATAAACAGCAGCACGAACATGAGCAGATGGTCACAGATGAACACAGCAGCAACAAGAAACAGATCAGTCATCAGCATGATGTGATATTTTGCAGTGTTTATTCTTATTATTTATTTATTCATGAGTCTGACAGCCTCAGGGTAGAAGCTGTTCCTCAGTCTAGTGGTTCTACATTTGATGCTCCTCAACCTCCGTCCCGAGGGGAGTGGTGCAAAGAGTGAGTGTGCTGGGTGAGTGAGGTCTTTCATGATGCAGGTGGCTCTTTTTCTGCATCTGGAGGTGTAAATGTCTGTGATGGTGGGGAGACTGACTCCCACAGACTTCTGTGCAGCCTTCACCACTCTTTGTAGAGCTTTCCTCTCTGCAACTGTGCAGCCTCCATGCCACACGTTGATGCTGGAGCACAGGACGCTCTCCACTGCACACCTGTAGAACGAGGTGAGGACTGAGCTTCTCAGACCGGCTCGTCTCAGCCGTCTGAGGAAGTAGAGTCTCTGATGACCTTTCTTGATCAGGCTGGTGGTGTTATTGCTCCAGCTGAGGTTATCATTCATGTGTACACCCAGGTATTTGTAGCTGGAGACCACCTCCACCGCAGATCCACCTTTAAGAGCTATCTTCACAGAGAATGAACTCATACCAAACTTTCTGATCAGAGTATTAGCTTGTGCATATATCATACGATACTGCCTACAGATGTCACGATCATCAGAGAGGTCAAACAGTTTCCACAAAGATTAAAATAAACATATCTTGTAAGAGGGGGTGAGGGTCACCAGTGTAAGAGGGGGTGAAGAGACGACACAGGAGACAGGCTGTAGAACTTCACCTTTTAATCACATCTTACTAAACTGGCGGGAACCCGCCCAACACTGCTTTATATACCCACATAACATCCGGTCCTCTGGACCTTTCACAATAAAAGCATCCTGTAATACATTCGGTCCACTGGGTGTGAGTAGAGCCCCCTAGTGGTCCACCACAATCTAATAACTATTAGATAAACTTTTCTGAAAAACAAGAAAAATATTATAAAGATGGTGCATTTTGATCAATTCATTAAACAACAACCCTGTTACACGACACAGTGGTTACAAACAACAACTACAGGTATTGGTGAATTACCACCACAAACTAGCCTGGCCCTCGCCTTCCTGCACAGCTCCGCTCAATTCTCATTTCCCTTCACTTCACAGTCTGGGACTTCCCCCATCCACAAGGATTTCTCCGGTAGATTTTTGTTCGGACCAATCAGAGAACAGAAGGCGGAGTTTTGAACGACGTCGACTGACGTCGTCATTCAAAATGGCTGCCGCCACGAAGGAATTTTCAATAAAACAAGGTAAAAAACTATTATTTCTCTGCTGAGAAAAATATATTTCTTAGCTGACGTTATATCAGAAGTGTTCCTGAGCAATCAGAGAGCAGAAGGCGGAGTTTTGAACGATGTCGACTGACGTCGTCATTCAAAATGGCTGCCGCCACGAAGGAATTTTCATCAAAACAAGGTAAAAAACTATTATTTCTCTGCTGATAAAAAATATATTTCTTAGCTGACGTTATATCAGAAGTGTTCCTGAGCTTAACAGTTCCTAAATCAATTCACGAAATGGTCAAATCTGCTGGATTTAAATAGTTTCGGTTTGACATTTTCCAAACAGCCTCGGGTGCGCTACGAAAATAAATGATAAAAAATCGAATTTTATCTCAAATGTTTTATCTAGGCCAACAGTCAGTAAATTAGAGCCATATAATTACACACTGGTGGCAGAAAAAATATCCACCGAGTGGTTTCTGAGCAATTTATCTGATAGCCTGGACCTCGCCAGGCTAAACTAACAAAACTCCGCCTTCTGTTCTCTGATTGGTCCATTCAAAAATCTCCAGGAGAAATCGTTTTCAATGGGAGGAATGCCAGACCCTAGTCTGAAGCGAAGTGAAGAACAGGGTGTGGTTTTAACCAGGCTAACCACAAACTGGTGATGAGGTGGACTGAAACAATGTAAACAAACAAATAAATTAATTAATTAATCATTATTAAATTAATTAATTAAATAATTGTTATTTTACAGGTTTGACTTGAACTTGATCTGATCTTAGTCTAAAAGAAAGATGAAAGGTGGTGGGCCATGCATTATTTCAAGGACTGCCAGGCCTTTAATTGTGTCCAGCATCAGAACAGCTGAAGTGAACAGGAGAGGACAAACATGTCTCCTGTTTCTGCAGATGTTCAGCTGACCAACATCTGGCTGCAGTGGAGAAACGTTCAGGAAGTAGAAACTAATTCTCTCCTGGACTCTGTGTCTGTTTGAAGCTCAGCAACGTTCTTCAGAGGCTCCTCCCACTCTGAGTGCAGCCTCTCAAACGTTGGTTCTGCTGAGTTCTGTCCACAGAACCTGCTCCACATCTCAGGTCCAGATGTTCCACTCAGCTGCAGGAGCTTCTAACGGCCCTTAAATCCCCACAAACATGAAGAGGAGAGAAGAAGAAGAACATCCAGGAAGATGTTTCTCTGAACTGACCAACACTTGACTCACAAGAAGTCCACGTGCTTCAGTGAGACGTGTGGAGAAGTTCAGGTGTTTGCAGAGTTCCTGCTGAAGTCCTGAACTCAGCCTCTGTTCTAAAAGTCTGTCACACAGTTCATGCTTCAGTGAGACGTGTGGAGAAGTTCAGGTGTTTGCAGAGTTCCTGCTGAAGTCCTGAACTCAGCCTCTGTTCTAAAAGTCTGTCACACAGTTCATGTTGAGATGATTTTTAAACCTTCAACATGTTCCTGTCACTTTCTGTCCACACCATCTGTCACTGCTGCTGGAAACAAAGAATGACTCACAGCGACGGCTGCTCTTCATCTTCGTTCCATGAAGAAGTTGAAGTTTCACTTCTTAGGAATGTTTTTCTGCGTCTGTTTCCTCCTTCAGAGAAGAAAACACACGTGAACAAAGAGACACCAACACAATCTTCTCTATAGACACAGTCCTGTGACTGTTGGCAAAAAGCTTCAAACTCTTGGTTTCCTTCAACCAGATGTTTAGAAAGTACTTCCTGCACATTCACACACATGTTGAGGCTTTACAAAAACTAGCTGTGGCTAAAATCTCACATGTCCCTGTTTGCAGAACTTTTAGAAGCTGCTGATAAAGTTGAGTGATGTGGACGAGGAGAAATTCTCTGTGAGCTTCAACACAGTTCACACTTGAAACAACAGCATCATTTCCCACCACAATAAAAGCACTGGAGTGTTTTTAATGTTGGACTTTTATTTTGGAGCTTTAGTGGAGGTGGTTCTTGTTGGAGCTGAAGACAGGTGGAGCAGGGATATAGAGACTGTTAGGAACAGGCCACACTCTCAGTTCTTCACTGAGTCCCTCCCACCTGAAGAACGAGGCTCTGCAACTTTGTTGGAACACCTGAGCTGCAGGTGAACATCTGGACTGATGTGTCAGACGTCACATGATGGAGGAGAGAAACTTGTTGACGTGGATCTGTTCCTGTCAGCGTCCAGCTGAACGCTGGGGTCACATTTCTGTCCTGCAGCCAGTCTCAGCAAGAGACAATAAATAATAAAAAGAGCCCCGTGTTAAATGTCCAAAATGTTCTGACTCACTTGTTGTCTGTAGGAACAATGTCTGTCAGTAAAATATCAGAATAAAAACCTTTCAGTCATTCAGTTCTTTGATTAGAGCTCTATTGGTGAACTTAAATGCAACATACCCGATCTGTTTGGACAGGTATGTCCCAGAGGACAATGTCCCTCTCTGTTTGGACAGACATGTCCCAGAGGACAGTAACATCATTGTTTTCCATTACATTACACTTATTTGATTAAATACTAATCCTTCTTAAACTACATCAGATGGGTCTAAATTCAGTGAAATATTTACAAGTTGCCATGGGAACACAGAAACTGAAGGATGTTGAGCTGAAGAGCAGCTTTTTCAAAAATTCTTGAAAAACTATTTGTAAACAGACTAGATCAATTTATAGATAAACAAAATATTCTAAGCAACAGTCAGTATGGGTTTAGAGCAAAAAACTCTACATCAATGGCTCTCATGGAATTAATGGAACAAATAACTACTGCTGTCGATCAAAAACAATATTGTGTCAGTATTTTTGTTGATTTAAAAAAAGCATTCGATACTATTGATCACACCATTCTCCTTGAAAAACTGAACAAATATGGTATTAGAGGACCAGCATTACAGTGGGTATCTAGCTACTTGAAAGATAGGAAACAATTTGTACAAATAAATGATGTAAGATCTGACCTCTGTAATATCACATGTGGAGTTCCCCAAGGCTCTGTACTTGGACCAAAGCTATTTATTTTATATGTGAATGACTTGGTAAATGTGTCAGGACTCCTTAAATGTGTACTTTTTGCTGATGATACCACATTTTTCTGTTTAGGTGAAGATATAGAACAAATGTTGGAATTGATAAAGACAGAATTTGTCAAGATACAAACTTGGTTTAAAATAAATAAATTATCATTAAATCTAGAAAAAACTAATTACATGATATTCAGTAATAAAAAGAAAACTGTTGATGTTCCACTCAAAATTGAGGGTGTTGAGATTTGTAGAGTGAGTGAGGTGAAGTTTTTGGGTGTTATCATTGATGACAAACTGACATGGAAACAACACATAAATTCTGTAAGAATAAAAATAGCTAAATCGATTGCAGTACAAAGTCAGAGACCTATTGAATGATAAAGCTCTGTATTTGTTGTATAACACAATCATTGTTCCACACTTAATCTATTGTATTGATGTTTGGGGGAAAGCGTGTAAAACAATCACAAAGCCTATTTTTGTATTACAGAAAAGAGCTGTAAGAATTATCACTAGAAAACATTACTGTCATCCATCAAGTACATTATTTTATCAACTGAAATTATTGAAGTTCCATGATTTGGTAGACTATAATATTTTATCAGTTATGTATAGGGCTCAAAATAATGCATTACCTTTAAATATCCAAATGCATTTTGTTAAAAGACAAAGTTGTTATAATCTTAAGGGGACAGAGTTGTTTGTAAAACCACAATTCAGAACTAGTTTGAAGGGACGTTCTACCTCAATCCAGGGAATTAGATTATGGAATGGCTTGGAGAATGTAGTTAAAAATGCCAAGTCAATGTTTACATTTAAGAAAATGATCAAAACGAATGTGTTAAAAAATATATATGAAATAGCGTAATGTGTATTGTATTAGTTAGAAAATTAGAAAGAGTTAGTCATTTTGTACTGTTGGTTGAAGATT
This sequence comes from Garcialebias charrua, assembly GCA_038048925.1. Lineage (NCBI taxonomy): Eukaryota > Metazoa > Chordata > Actinopteri > Cyprinodontiformes > Rivulidae > Garcialebias > Garcialebias charrua. The sequence goes on from JBBPBX010087188.1 coordinate 9,323, forward strand.
ATTATTGTTTAATCTGATTGTTGGAAAAAAGGGGCAGATATAATAAGATTTATTCTTCTTTCTGCTACCTTTCATTTTTTTATATTTTGTACATTATCATTTATGGGATTGTCTTGTATTGTTTCTTTTGTAAAAAAAAAAAAAAGAACAAATTTAATAAACATAAACAAGCATAGTTCGAGCTTTTATGTTGATGAGCAGCAGCTAACGGAAGTGATGTGGTCCCAGCACCGGAAGTTGCTCAGTTCTGACGTCAGTGTTTGTTGTTCTGCTCTGTAGCTACGAGCTGAAGGTCTTTTTCTCTCGACTGCTGCTCAAATGAGTTGAAGTGAACGTTCAATTGAGCTGTAACATCTGTAAATGTTGCTGACCGGAAGTGAACAGATGTGGAGACAGCGGCTCAAACAGCTGGAAGCAGAGGAAGAAGAAAAGTCTGAGGATTTTGGAAGTAGAGCTGCAGCTCAGGAACAAACGGAGCAAGACACATGTTAGATGCGAGGGTTCCGGGCTGATGGCGTGCTGAACGGACGCGTCACTCAGAGCTCTTAAGTGAGTCCCGATGATAAAAGAGATTTAAAGTAAACTCCACAAGAAATACAGCTGCTCGACTTCAGTGACAAAGATGAGCCAACGAAAAGACCAACAAACAACAAAAAAAGAGCTTTTTAAAGCCACTCCGAGTCGTCAGTCGGATGGTTCGGAGCACAGCTACGCAGAGCCAATGGAGGCGGCTAATGCTAATAGCAAGCGAGACAGAGGAGCCACCACGCCAACAGATACTCCTGAAAAGAAACAAGCGGAAAAGAAAATTAAAGGTAACGAGGAGGAGAAGGTCTCAGAGAAGTCAATCGAGACCATCCTTTGTGCATTAGAGGCTTTGGGAACTCGTGTTGATGCTTTGGGAGCTCGTGTTGATGACCGCCTGGAGGGCATTAGCGGCCAGCTAAAACAACACAGCTCCATGCTAACATCAATAGCCAAAACGGTGCAGCTGAACTCTGAGGATATTCAAGAGTGTAAAACCAAAGTTAAAAGCTTGGAGACACAAGTCGAGCTTCTTCAAAAGGAAAAGGAGGAAATGAAGGAACGTTTGGTGAGTCAAGAAAGATATAAAAGAAGATGGTGCCTACGGATTAAAGGAAAAAAGGAAAAAGTTAATGAAAACATCAGAGCTGAAGTCGTGGAGTTGCTGAGCAGAATTCTACCTGATCTGGCTGAAAAGATGGAGGATGCTGTGGACATCGTTCACAGAGTGGGAAGATCAACAGAGGGTCGACACAGACAAGTTGTAGTCCTCTTCTCCAAGAGAAGTGTCAGAGATGAGGTGTGGAAGAAAACAAAGTCCTCACAGATCTGCAAAGATGAAGGTCTGAAGTTTGCAGAGGACCTGACCCAGGAGGACTGGAAGTCACGACAGGCGCTGTGGCCCAGAATTGAGCAGGCAAGAAAGGAGGGTAAGGCTGCAGGATTCAGAGGACCCTTCGCCTACATCGAAGGGAGGAGAATTTCTTAAGCTGAAGTTGGAGCACTGTTAGATGTTTAGATGAAACGTGAAGTTTTTCTGATATAGTGGAGATTATTTTTTTATTTTTCAAGGGACTTAAGGGGACTCTACTCTCAGGTTTTTTTTACTCTACCTCCTATATTCTAAGTTTCTTTATTTTTTCTATTTTTTTCTATTGTATTGTTCTTAATGTGTTCAGTATTCAATTTAAAGACTGAGATTTTATTTTCTTCTTTTAATGCAAGAGGGCTCAAAGACTCTGTTAAGCGTAAGGCTGTTTTTTTATTCTGCAAAGGTCAAAAGGCTAACTGTTTTTTTCTTCAAGAGACACACTCAGAGTTATCTGATGTTAAGTTTTGGACTCAACAATGGGGTGATAAGATCATTTTTAGTCACGGCACAAATCGTTCTGCAGGAGTTGCTATTTGTTTCAATAGATGTCCAGGAAAGGTTCTTTTTCAGGAAACAGATGATGCTGGACACTGGGCAGCATGTGTTTTAGATATTGACAGTAATTTGTTCATCATTGTTAATGTTTATGGATACAACAACGACCAAAAAAACAAACAGTTATTACATCAAGTCACAACAATTATAAAAAGAATGCAGCTGAATTATCCCACTGACCATGTTGTCGCTGGGGGCGATTTCAATTTAACTCCAGATGAATGGATGGACAGATGCCCTTCAAAATACTCTCAGGTGACATTAAACCCAATCATGGATGACTTTATGAACACCAATAAACTGGTCGATGTTTGGAGAAACCTAAACTCTAACATTAAACAATTTACATGGTTCAAACCTAACGGACAATCAAGGTCAAGAATTGATTATTGGTTAATTACAGATTCTATACTTGGACACGTCACAGAAGCTGAGATCTCCTGTAGCCCTTTAAGTGATCACTGCACCATAAACCTGCGAATATCCAAAAATGAAACTAAAAATAATTTCAAAGGTTACTGGAAATTCAATGCTAACTTATTAAAGAATGACGAATATTGTAAAAGTATTAGTAAAATAATTCAAGATGTTACAAATGACACAAGTTTAGTGACAGCAATACAAAAATGGGAATTCTTCAAATTTACTGTTAGAAAATTTTCTATCTCCTTCAGTAAAAAATTACAAAAAGAGAGACAAATAGAAGAAACTAAACTAACCAAGGAACTAATCTTTTATTATCATAAATCTGACTGGAGTGAGGAAGACAAAATTAATATCAATAAGTTGCAATGTAAACTAGATGAATATTATCAAAATAAAGCTCGTGGAGCATACATACGGTCAAGAGCCAGGTGGCTGGAAGAGGGTGAGAAAAATACTTCATATTTTTTTAATTTGGAAAAACAAAGACAGATGAAAAATACAATTAACAGTCTCATAATTAACGGTGAGGAAGTTACAGAAACAAAACAAATATCCAGAGAAGTTCATGACTTTTACTGTAATCTGTTTACATCCTCATATTCAAAACAAGACTCAGAATCCTTTTTTATAAAAATTAAAAATGTTATCCCTAACATTGATGAAACATTTAGGTCCATTTGTGAAGAAGATTTTCAAATAGAAGAATTTGACTGTGTTATTAAAAAAGTAGCATCAGATAAAGCCCCTGGCTCAGATGGTATTACCGCAAATTTTTATAAATTCTTTTGGAAGGACATAAAAATATTGTTGTTTGAAGCAGTTATGGAATGTATTCATAAAAAAGAATTGATGACAACAATGAAACAAGGTGTCATCATATTGATACCCAAACCAGGAAAAGATAAAAGAAACTTGAATAATTTAAGACCCATCACACTTCTCAACACAGATTATAAAATATTTACTACAGTTCTTGCAGCTCGGTTAAAAGAAGGTTTATCTAATATAATTAGCTCGACTCAGTCTGGTTTTCTCAAAGGTAGATCAATTAATAACAATATTCGTCTGGTTCTAGATTTAATTGAATATGCCCATTTAATTCCTGATGACGGTATGATCTTATTTCTGGATTTTCAGAAAGCCTTTGATTCGGTGGAACATCCTTTCATTTTTGAAACATTCAAACATTTTGGCTTTGGTGAGAAGTTTTTAAACATAATCAAAATGCTGCATACAGATGTTAACAGCTGTGTTTCCTTAGCAGAAGGAACAAGTCCCAGATTCACAATAAAAAGAGGGATTAGACAAGGATGCAGCGTTTCACCTCTCCTGTTTATCACCGTTACGGAGCTCTTGGCTGTCTCTATAAGAAACTCCAGTCTTCATGGTTTACAAATTATGAATCAAAATATTATCATAAGTCAGCTAGCAGACGATACGACTCTATTTCTAAAAAATAAAGATCAGATTCCACTGGCTATCCAAACAGTAGAAGCATTCTCTAAAGCATCAGGACTAAAGTTAAATTTAGAAAAATGTGAATTAATGAGTATTCATGATTGTTCTCAATCATCTTTTCACAACATACCGGTCAAACTGGAGGTTCGATACCTGGGCATTTGGGTCACAAAAACTGCAAGCAATTGTGTCAAACTGAATGTTGATAATAATATTACTAAATGCAAATTGATATTAAATAACTGGTTGCAGAGAGACTTAACTCTTTCTGGTAGGACACTATTAACCAAAATGGAGACTTTATCAAGGCTGGTTTACCCTGCATCCTCCATAGCCATACCTCCAAAAATTATTAAGGAAATTAATAAATTAAACTTTAACTTTATTTGGAGAAATAAACATCATTATATCAAAAAAGGAGATATAGTTAAAAATTATGAAGATGGTGGAATTAAAGCAATAGATTTTGAAATTATGAATGGCGTATTAAAACTTAAATGGCTTCAATCATTTCTGAAAAATGCTCATGAGGTTTGGTTTGCCGTCCCCACTTTGGTTTTTAGTAAAGTTGGAGGTATTGACTTCCTGTTGAGATGTGACTTTGACATTCCTAAATTACCTGTTAAATTATCTGCTTTTCACCAACAGGTGTTATTAAACTGGAAAATAGCTTACAAACATAATTTCAGTCCTCACAATGTTCCATTTTGGAACAACAGAGTTGTTCTACATAGAAGGAAGTCTGTGTTCATGGAAACATGGATGGAGAAGCAAATATGGTCACTCACTCATCTAATGGATGAAAAGGGAAATCTATATGAATATGAAGAATTCACAAAAAAATATAACCTAATCTGCACCAAAAAAGACTATGATAAAATAATAAAAAATATACCAATTGCATTTGTTCAGTTAATTAAAAATAATTATGAAACTAAACCAACAGTTAGTTTACCGAGCATCAATCTCAATGGACTAAATTTAACACACAATAAATGTAATAACAATTTCTTAAGACAACATTTAATAAAAACAATATATACTGGTCAGGTAAGAAGAAAGTTTCATGATTTCTATGATAAGAAGGAAAGAATAAAAATTATGACACAATATCTGGGTTTCCCTCTTCCACCTAAATATAAAGAATTACATTTCAAAACTCTAAATAATATTTATCCTTCTAACGAGTTTATCAGAAATAGATTTAAATTTGAATGTGATAATTGTTATATATGTAATGAACCTGAAACAACAGAACATTTATTTTATTTCTGTCATTCTGTGAACACATTATGGAAATCCCTTCACGATCTCCTGACCATCAAGTCCATGAACATAGACTCCTTCTCCGTTCAGAATATCTTATATGGATATGTATCTGAGAATAAAAAAGATGAATACTTTGTTAATAACATCATCATAATATTAAAATTCTATATACATAAATGCAGATATGGCAAGTCTAAACCATTATGGTCTGTATTCAAACAAGAACTCCAGTTGTTAAAACTTTCTTTAAACTGTGCTAAAAAACCACAAGCAAAAAAGCTCTTTGATCACCTCGCTCAGATTATATAGCCCTCTGACAAATTATTT